>JAFJYI010000042.1:1800000-2030000 GCA_019022655.1 Acacia acuminata | reverse complement strand
CTTGTTTTCCGTCCATCTCTTCTTACGTTTTGAGCCGAATCTATCCTATTTTTATCTTGTAAATCAATAATCCTTTTGTAGGGTTTTTCGAAATCTACCACCTTTCGTCTAAATTAACTAGAACTAACACGAACAGCTCTTTCCCTCTGTTTCGTCTTAGAGTTTCTTTGATTTGTCAAAAATGTGGTAGTTTCTATCCGCTCTAAATTTCTAATATTGGTGAGGTTTTGTGTTTCTGCTCAATTAGTTCTCCATGCTCTGCATTTGCTCAATTTTTGAGATTCGTTGGCTTTGTGCTGAAGTTTCTCTTGGCTTGGTCTTTGATACTTGCTAAGGTATGCTTCAAGTAACTTCCCAATTCTTGGCTTCTTTTCAATTCTGTTCTAGGGTTGTAGGGTCCCAAAACCAAGAATCTGTTCTCCTCTTTTCCCATGATTTATGGGTCTCCGTAGGGTTTGGCTTACACTGTTTCTGGCAGGGGCTGGCTAGCAGGCAGATTGGAAGCTATCTAGAGTTGGGATGAATAGCGTGTTCAGTGAGCAGATTCTTGCGGACAAGCTGTCGAAGCTTAACAGCACCCAGCAGTGTATTGAAAGTATCCTTTCATTGGCTTATTGTTCTTGATAATTCTTTCTTCTTATTTTCTTCTTATTTATTAAATAGACTGGTTTTATGGTTCTGTTTATCGTCTGACCAATTTGGTACATGATCTCAGGATTTGGAGGTGTTCTTGTATCTTATGGTTTAATTAGTTATCTATAAGAATCTAAATTGTCAATAGAATCACGTGACATTTATAATTGCGCTACTCTGGTAGTTCAAATTGGCAATACTGAGTCTAAGGATTGTGATTTAGCTCTGTCATGTCAGTTTTTTAAATTGGTGAACAATTTTGGCTTAAACCAGTGTTGTCAATGGCCCATAGTGGCATGAGCACCATAGATGTTGGTCTCTATAGCCATAGAAGCTGCTGTGGAGCCTATCTTTTTTCTTTTTGTTGTTTTAGGCGGAAAATTTTTGCTTTCTTTTATTTTTCTTTTGTTTTTTTTTTGGGGGGGGGGGGGGGTGTTATAGCAGGATCCACTTGAACTGCCACGTCATTCTTCCATTTTGGCTCCATCGAGTTGATGGCATGAGTTAAATATCATTTCTTTAATCATATTGCATTCATGTGCATGCTATTTATGGATCTAGTTATCTCGTTGCTTTCTAGTAGTAATAATCTTGTTGAGCATATATGGTTTAATCAACTGCTTATGGATATTGAAATTGTTTGTGCAACCACGTGGAATTTATGACTATGCTAGGTTGGCAGTTCAAAATTGTAATTCAGTCTAAAAAGTGTGATGTAGCCCTGTTATGCTGGTAGATTACTTTGGCGAACAATTTTGATTTAAATCAGTGTTGTCAATGGCATAAAGTGGTAAGCCCTGAAAACACTGCAGGTGATTGCTAATTGAGCTAATTATTCTCTGAAACTCATATTTGGTCTTACCCACTAGTTGATGTTACAAATTTACAATGAGATTGCTGCACTTCTTCTCTTTTTTCCCCCAGTTTAGCACGTTTCCTTCATTCCACTTGTCAGTTCTTCTGAAGGGATCCTTAATAGTTGGAGTAGTAATAATGGTCAATGCTTTTCCTGCCTACTTGATGTTTGTTGTGTTTGACTAAGTAGCCTCTAGACTGAGATTTCTTCCAATGAGAAGCTACCAGAACCCTTCTTAGGCAAGGGGTGAGCTTGGCCATAGTAAATGCTAAAAGGTTGATCTTAACAACTACATCTGCTCAATTTAGTTTCCAATGGAATGGAGCAATGATCTTGGGTGTACCTGACCTCATAATCTCCTTTCTACCTGATGGATTATACCTTGGTGTGATTTCTGGGTGTTTTTTTTTTTATAAAAATTTTGTGGAGAATAAAGATGAACTTATATGAGGCATAAAACCACCAGAATATTTCTTGTCACGTGCAGAAATGGCAGTGCAACTATAGTAGGAGTACGTTTGTGTCTTATATAATATAAATGAATGGAATATAATGGGTGTTGCTCTAGTTAGAGACTTATGGGTGAAACTTTGATAATATCATCTAAATTGCGGACTTAAATCACTTGTAGTGATTAATGATCCATATCCGAAGGAACTCTACTAAGTTGATAACAATTTCACGATGTTTTATGTGATGAGGGTAATCATGTCTATCATTTCTTTAATATAAGCATGTAGGGTTTCTTCAGTGTGCTTTTCTATTATGCATAATCTAGACCTGCAGTGACTCCTACTATTGATCAGATCTAAGAATACTGTCCAATAGGAAGAGAGGGTTTTTCTAGTGCAGCTGTAGTTCTTGAAGACAAGAAGTATTATTTTAGTGCTTGAACTACTGGATAGGTTAATTTTTTGAGCATCAAATTTCGTTGCCATACTTGTTTCTTTTTGGAGACTGACTGCTTGTTGAAATGTAAATAGGTGCATTTTAATTATTGGTTGTTGATGTTACATAGTTTGTTATCCTTAACTCTTTTGCTTAGCTCTATCACATTGGTGTATATTTCACCGGAGCAAAGCAGAATTAGTTGTTGAAACATGGAATAAACAATTCCACAATTCAGAGTTGGTTCAGAGGGTGCCTCTTCTATATCTTGCAAATGATATTTTGCAGAACAGCAAGCGGAAAGGAAATGAATTTGTGACTGAGTTTTGGAAGGTTCTTCCTGCCGCTCTTAAAGATGTTATTGAGAAAGGTGATGATCATGGAAAGAATGTGGTATCTAGATTGGTAAGTCTGTCTTCGATGGTTCGAAGTGATTTTTTTGAGTCCATACCACAGTCACAATCAATCAAAAAAGAATGCGTATGGGCTATCCTATTACCCCAGCTATGTATTATGAATGGTGTGACAAAGTGACTTGAATAGCATTATCCTTTGTGGCTGTTTGATTGGTTGATTGGGCGCTCATTCAACTTTTAGGTTGATATATGGGAGCAAAGGAGGGTGTTTGGATCTCGGGCACGGAATCTTAAAGATGTAATGCTTGGAGAAGAAGCTCCTCCACCATTGGAACTCAACAAAAAGCGATCTCGTTCTGTAAAAATTATGAAAAGGGATTCTCGCTACATTAGAACGGTTAGATTGTGGAACTCTGTGGCTTCTTTTTCCTCAAGTTTCTCTGTGTGTGTGTGTGTGTATTATTGCTTCATTAGCCTGCCATTATTTTTGCATTGCTCACTTTTTTTTTTTTTTTTTTTTTTTTTTTTTTGGGAAACCAGAAATTGTCCATTGGAGGTGCAGCAGAAAAAATAGTCTCTGCATTTCATTTGGTGCTCAGTGAGCTAATGAATGAAGATGCAGAGATGAAAAAATGCAAGTCTTCTGTTCAGCGTGTAAGAAAGATGGAGGAAGATGTTGATATCGCATGCTCAGTTGGTAAGTTCAGAGGGTATTATGGTAAACCTGCATTGGAAATTTATGATTCTAATCTTGTTTTCTTTTTCAGCAAAGGATCCAAAGCGAAAAACTTTGGCAACAGGGCTAGAGGAAGAAGAAAATCTCTTGAAACAATGCATTGAAAAACTTAAATTAGTTGAAGCAAGTAGAGTTGCGCTTGTTTCTCAGTTAAAAGAAGCTTTGCATCAGCAGGTTTGATATCATGTCCTTCTGCTTAAATTCCTTTGTTTGATCCACACTCACCTGGTTTCTGGTTCGCACCGAGTTCTAAACGGCAATTTTTTTGTAATCCTTTGTGGATATTTGTCTCAGGAATCTGAACTGGAGAATATTCGTACTCAAGTGCAGGTATGTAAACATATTATTCCTTTTTACATAAGTCTGTCCTGTTTTGATCAGTTTCTTATTGGATTTGATACACATTGGACACATGTTTAGGTTTGACACCATATGATCACTTCACTACATGCCTCTTCTATGTCAAACCGTAGTTAAATTTTAATAGCTACTATGTTGAAGTTCTCGTAATTAAGATATCAGAAAAATATTAGAATCATTAGAAATTTTAGTTTTGGCTGAAAATGCTTTGAAAGCATGGTTGTATAGAAATGGCAGTTGGCTAGACAATTGTGTAGTGGTCTTCCGAAAGGAGCCAAGAGGAGTTGAGTTTTATGAAGCAATGTTATTCAGGACATTGAGTTTCTATCTCCATACATTTTTGTATCTTGAGTTAATTGATAAGCACGGCTGATTAAATTTGATTGTCTAAAGAAAACTAGATGATTTCAATTGAGGAGATCCTTAATTGCAACACAGCTGCATATGTCCATGATACATGTACTCCCTCCGGTCTACAATAAAAGTCACTTCTAAAAGAATTCTTTGGTCCACAATATAATTCACTTGGAGAGTAATTATTTGTCAATTTTACTCTCGTAATTAATGCTTAAATGGCTCCTTATATTTTTCTCTCTTTTTCACAATTTTATTTAATATGGGTAAAGTTGGGAAAAATTTTCAATTTAAGACAATTTAATGAGTTACTATTATTTCTTGGCTTTAGTGAATTAGTTGAAGTAACTTGTATTGTGGATCTGTTTTTGAAATAATTTTATTCTAATAACATTTGACGCCATTTATAACTCGTTGATCTTGCTTTCATTGCTGCTGCAAGTTTGGGAATGCTTTTGCTGCTATTGATGCTAACATGTGTGTGTGTGTGTATGAATTATTATTATTATTCACTGTGCACTGATACATCTCAACTAACATGAAGGTAGCAGAAGCACAGGCTAAGGAGGCTAGCAACATGAGGAAACGACTAGACGATGACAACTTTGTGCAGAAAGCATCCACTTTGGCAACTGATGCAAATACCAAATCTGAAGCACCGAATAAGAAGTCAGCCGCAGCAATTGCTGCCGAGGTGGCGGACAAGCTTGCGGCTTCTTCCTCTTCCCAATTGATCATGACTTCTGTTCTCTCAACATTTGCAGCTGAGGAGGCGAAAAATGCTGGTCTGGCTCCTGCGTCCACCTCAAACTCCGAAAAATCCACACCCACGTCAGATCCTAATAATGTTTTTAGGTCTACACAGCAAATGATTCCCGCACCTAGTCATTCATTTCCTTCCGTTATGGTGGCCCAACCAACAATGCAAAATCAAGCCCCTGCATCGCAAGGTCAATATCATATGCTTGGTAATCCAACCTCGCAGCAGTATATGCAATCAACAGCCGTAATCCCTGGTTATGGTTATGGAAATATCCCTTCCCTACCACCTGGACCGCCACCGCCCCCACCTCCACCACACATGGTGGGGCCACCAGTAATGCCTATGGCACATCAGACACTACAAATAAGCCAGCATCAACCTGCACCTATAAACCAGCATCAACAGATAACAATGGCGCAGCAAGCCCCAGTACCTCCCAGTTTCCGGCCTCTCCAGCCGCCAGGAATGGTATATTATGGTAATCACCACCATTCTTTATGAGGCTTATAGTGGGTAGACTAATCTAAATAACCTTGTTTACTAAGCAATTTCTGGAGATTTTTTAGTATGTATGCCAATAGTAGA
Organism: Acacia acuminata; assembly: GCA_019022655.1. Classification (NCBI taxonomy): domain Eukaryota; kingdom Viridiplantae; phylum Streptophyta; class Magnoliopsida; order Fabales; family Fabaceae; genus Acacia; species Acacia acuminata. The sequence continues at coordinate 2,024,469 of JAFJYI010000042.1, read as the reverse complement.
GTACCTGAGATTGAGATTCTATGGGATACACGGAAAGAGGGGATACCCATTGTACGATTCTGAGAGACTTCGATTGGGCCAGTGAGGAGTTCACAAAATCTAAGTGCTAGAAGGGGAAAAGCAAAATAAAAAAAGAAAAAAAGAAGGATTTTTGTATCAAAAGATTGGGATGAATTAAAATTGTTTTAAATATTTTTTTTGGGTATAAATTTCATCATACACCATATAAAAGTTCCGTTTCAAGGGTACTTAATGATGTCATGTCATCTAGAGTTGGGAATCATGGCTGGTCCGACTTTCCAGGGCTGGCCCGTGAAGGGCCCGGGCCTAGAGTAAGAAAAAGGGTAAAGGAGCAAAAATACACACGTGCTTTATCTTCGGGAATGTCTAGTAGTATATGCTTTTTTTCGATGCAAAAATACCCATGTGGTTATAATTTTGAAGCAAAAATCACACAAAAGTTAAGTGAGTGTTTGTTGACCGTTAAGTGCTGATGTGTATAGGAAGAAGAGAGATGAGATCATCATTTTTAGCCTTTTTCTCTCGCACTGTCATCTCCATCTCTTTCTCTTTTCGACCAACGTTTAACTCTCCCTTTCTCTTCCACATCACCACCACCGGCCTTCCTTCTCCATTCTCATCGCCACCATTTTTCCTTTTCTCACACCACAGTCATCTTTCTCCTCCACCTAGCACCTTCACTCAGTTGCTTCCGCCACAGATGGGGAAAAAAACAAAGCAAAGGTTGGTGTTTAATATAAGTTTAGGCGGAAAATTTTTTCATTATCCAAAATAATATTTGGGTCTTCTCTTTCTTTGTAGATATTATGATATAAAATTGAAAAAATGGAAGAGAAAGAAAGAAAAATTGACGAAATGAGAAATCATGCAAAAACTAGAAGTGTGTAAATTATATATTTGAGCAAGGTTCTGAAACCCGGACTGGTCATTGAACCGGTCGGGGTACTGGGTTAAGGGTTAGTGGTTCAGTCTGGAGTCAACCCGGGCCTAGACCGGTGGGGTATAAAAAATTGAAAAATAATTAATTTCTCATCACACCAACCTAAATTTGACATACTATATATCATTTCAATACTTTGGATCGGTGACAAAATAATCATATACTCCAATACTTGTGACATATTCGATATTCTTAAGCGGAGCCAACCGAAAACAGAGAAACCACAAAATGGCGGTCAAGGAGCAGAGAGCACCGAGAAGTTTGAGGAAGTTGAGTTTTACAGTGGGAAGAGTCAGAAATCATACATACGTTGTTTCAAATCTGATATGAATTAGATTGCATTCTAAAAAAAAAAATTTGAGGGAGAAATAATTTTTTATTTTTAAAAAAAGGTCTGACCCAGTGACCCGTCCGGGTTACCCCGGGTTCACCGGGTCAGTCCGGTTTTACCCTAAACCGGACCGGTTTCGCGGCCGGTTGTCCGGTTTCCGATGCAACCGCGGTCTGTCCGTTTCACAAAACATGTATTTGAATGATTTGTGTTAATTGTATAGTTTTGTTGGGAATATTTATATAAAATTAGAAACACCAGGTCATTAGTAACACCACATTTGTGATAAATGGGATCAAAGCTGGAAAATATTCCAGATTTGTTAGATAAGGTGATGCGAGATTGGTGAAAAGAAGCTTCTTTTGCTTAAATTCTATAGAGGAACGTGCCTACATAGTCTTCACTTGCTCATAACATTCCGAACCACAAGTTTAATATTTTGAGGGTCCCAGTTCCTCTTTCAGGCATGCACTCTTGAATACTCTGTTTTTATAGAAGAAAACAGAGGTAAATGGAGGAGGTGTAGTGGATTGTTTTGGATTGAATGCTGCAAGTGAGTTGAACTAGGAAAATGAAAGAAAATGAGTTGTAGATGCCGTAGCAATTTGGATAGCAATATGCCAATATCTGAGGCAAGTTGGGGTTAGGGGCTTTGTCTTGTGGATCCTGCGCAATCTGGGAGGTTTCAGCTTCAGTCATCGATGCTATGTGGCTGTCAAATCGCGTAACCAGGCCAGCAAATAATCAACGGTCATCAAACTGCAGGGACCAATGTTTAGACTGTTTAAAACTTCACGAAGCAAAATCAAAATTTAAACAAACTATAAGGCTGAGTGAAGGTGTTAGGCGGAGGAGAAAGGTGACGGTGGTGTGAGAAAAGGAAAAATGCCGGCGGTAAGAATAGAGGAGGAAGGCCGGTGGTGGTGATGTGGAAGAGAAAGGGAGAGTCAAACGTTGGTCGAAAGAGAAAGAGATGGGGATGACAGTGCAGAAAAAAAGGCTGAAAATGATGATCTCATCTCTCTCCTTCCCATACACATCAGCACTTAACGGTCAACAAACACTCACTTAACTTTTGTGTGATTTTTGCTCTAAAATTATAACCGCATGGGTATTTTTGCACCCAAAAAAAGCATATGGTCTTTTAAAATCCCAAGATAAAACACGTGTGTATTTTTGCTCATTTACCTTAAGAAAAAACATCTATTTTTCAAAGTCCGGCCCAAGAGCACTAGGGCCGGGCCTTACTGTTCCAAATTTTAACTACTTTTCCTCTATTTTTTTCCCAAGGAAATATAATTAGTAAATTACAACATAAATCATTCAACAAATAAGCACAGTCACTAATTCATAATCAAAAGTAAACTATGTTCACAAATAACTCATAAAATATAAGAAGCATACCACTAAGCGACATTAGTATAATGACTATTATTATCGTCATTTTTGCCACTATCATCAATTTCAATGATATTTGATTATTATTCACTTTGAGTAATAAGTTCTGTTCATAAGTAAGAATATCATGAATTTCTTCTCCCGCTTCGAACACATCTATAATCTTTATTTGTAACAAATAATAAAATTAGAATATAGTTATTATGTATTTGTACTTAAATGAATAAATAACTCTATAACAAATAAAAATACATATAAATTATTGAAGGGCCCAACTTCAACAAGTATTCAACTTAATTTTTTTTTTTTTTGAAGGTTGTAGCCCTTCAGGGCTGGCCGTGTAAGCCCTTGGCCTTTCAGGGCCAAATTTCACTTCACACTTCCAATTTTCAAGCCTAGCCCTTAAAGGGCCAGGGCTTAAACGGGCCGAGCCCGACTCTAAATTGTCATCTCCAAGTAAAAAAAAACCTGTATTGAAAATAGGGATCTTTTGTAGGAGTTGGGCCTATATGGGCTGACTCGTTTTTTCAACTCTACTAATTAGTCCCATTGAAAATATCAACAAAAAGACAGTTGGCATTTAGCATTGAATCTCCATTTGGTTTCTTTCTTATATATATATATGGGAAAAACACTTTTCATGTTATAGGAGAAGTGTTTTCTCATATACATAAAATGGTGGGATCCACATATATATAATATATAATTAGCATTATATATATATAGGTCCCACTATTTCACAAGTGTGTGTGTAGACCTCTTCTTCTTCTCATGCAACATGAGAAATTTAAACCCCCCTATATATGTATATATATATATATATATATAAATCTAAGTGGGGTTAGGCATCGGTCTCCTATTAGAGCCAAACATGTCTCCGGTTTAAAGAGCGCTTATCTTACTCATCCACCAATAGGCCTTCACATCAATCAGCGGGTATCGAATTTTTTTTTCTTTTTGGGGTGAAGACGTCCCCCTAGCCAACTATGTCACTCCTCATTGGTATCTCCATTTGGTTCTGTTAAGGTAGAAGCTTACAAAAAAAAAAAAGAGGTTAGGGTAGGGTATCCAATAGGCTAAATGGGCTGCCTGATGGTCAGTTCGTAGCTTGCCCATTTATATTTTAATGCTCATGCCTATCAAATGCCTATCTGCTTGTCTTTTTTTTTTTTTGATACATAGGTGATAGGGGAGGGGGATCGAACTTAATGCACTACTAGTAGTGTTGGTCCTATCTGCTTGTCGTTTAGTGTACAAGCGCACCCTTTAAGCCCTCTTGTTTTGGGCTTTTATTGGGCGGGCCAAAATGGACAATTTTCCATTGGGTTTGGTGGACTTATTGGGCTGTGGGTGACTTGGTCAACCACATGTTAGGACCATACTGTTAATGTAATATATTTCTGAGGCAATGTTAGAAGTATGTGCTGGCCAAATAGTAATGTTTTGTCATGGATAATCAGTTAATTTTGTTAATTGCATTAGAAAATGAATACTTGTAATTGATTTAATATTTTGCAATTTCGAAAGATGCATCTGAACGGTAGATAAATCAAGTTATAGAGACTTGATAATTTGTAAATATGATTAGAAATCAAATCTTTTAAATTGGAAAAAAGTAATGCAAAGGAGAACTACTCCCTTAAGCTCTAGTAATAGATTTCTTATTAATTTATGTGATTTTAACAGCTTAAAAATTCTGTATAATTTATCTAAAAATAACTAAAATTGAAGATTTTAGAAATCTAAAATTCAAAATAATTACATTTTCCAAAATACAACAAACTAGAGCTGACCCAGTCTAAGATGAACAAAAGCGGCTTCTATTAATCGAAAGTAATACCATCTAAAGCAGTCTATATTATACTTTCTAATCCTTAATCCAATATAATGTGCATTTGCTCATGATATCTTCTGAATAACTTTTCTTTTGGGTATTGTTGTTCTCAATATACAACCAACATGCAAGTTCAACAATTCATTGCTTTCCTCAAAAGAAAGTCCTTAACACAGATTGGCATATGGTACATAATAGCCATGACGGTTGAGTAATGACCAGTAGAGAACCATGCAGGTGGGTTCTTCTTGAGGATAGTAGCCACAGTCTTTTTAGCAAACTCATCCGTAGGGGTGGACTTTGATAATCTTTGAGAAAAATAAGCTCTCTCTCGAATTGCTCCTTCAAATGGCTTAAACAAGTTCCATTCAGGCATTTGGTTGTAGCTGGCTACTGCAGAATTCCCAATATTTGACTTGATAGCTCCCGGCACAACGTTGACAACATCAATTCCAAAATGACTCAGTTCCAATCTGCACATATTTAGAATAAACAATGGTACACAGAAAATGCCAAACACACAAATAATCAAGGACCAATTAAGTTTAATATGTAAATCAAAGAAAAAAGTTGAATGTGTGAGTAGAGATGGTATAACATCATAGTTTCTCAATTTCCATCCAACAAAGCACAGCCTTTTTTCAGAAAATCCAACAAATCGAAACAATCCAATGAACCACATACAAAGATAATCATGACCATGTAAGCAATTACCAAAGGCGCCACATAAGCTCCTAGGTTAGCCAAGTAAGCATATTACTTGGACAAATTGGCTTGTAGAGCCACGTGATTTATAAGAGTATATTGATTTGCACTTTCCTCAGACCCTGATACCGATGATTTGGGGCAGTCTAGGAACAATTTATGAATGACTAAAAGCGTGTACATAACTACATGAACAGTGGTTTCTGTCACATATACTCTTGTTATGTACTAGTATATATGCTTCGTCCGAAATGATCAAACCTATGGTTTTTGTAACTACTTACTTCCACAATGAAATGGATGGTTTCACAAGCATATACTAAGTTTTAGCAAAGATTGCAGTTTCCTTGAACCCTGACGAAGTCTAGGAACAACTTTATGAACGATCGAAATTGTGCACATAACTATACGAACACCTAGCTATATGAGTGGTGGTTTTCTGTCACCAATACTACTCTTGTCACCAATTTTATGCAAGAAATGAAGAACAATTCTCAAATTAAGACAGCAGATTTGAAGAACATGCAAACCTCAGTGTGTCAGTCAAAGCATGAACAGCAGCCTTTGAAGCAGTGTAAGTGCCTGACCATGGTCCGGGGGCCATAGCAGCAACACTTCCAACGTTTACAATCTTCCCCTTTTTCCTATTTGCCATGTGCGGAACAACAGCTTGAACCATTCTCAACGTACCTGCATTTGTTAGTGAAATATACTAAATCTTGGTAACTCTATGCAATTTGGATTCTTGGATAAGGGTATGAGAAATTAAGAATAGCCAATTGATTCTCCTTTTTGAGCATCACATTGAAATGTTTGCATGGAATGCTATAAGATTCATCTGATAATAGCTTCCTTCTTTAGTTTTTTTATCCCGTGCGAATAAAAGAAACATTAACGGCAATTACCAACACTATGCCAAATCCCTAATTCAGATTACAGGAAGAATAAGTAGTTCGTGCAGCAATGATAAAATTTGTCCAGTTCATTTTTTGATTGTCAGTGTGAACTCGATCACAATATTAGTTTCTAAATTCCTAATCTACAAAACCATAAAGGACGATTGAAATGGATAAAGCTGGTTAAATTGAAACGAACCAAAAACATTGGTATCAAAAGTTTGCTGGACGGCGGAGAGAGGAACCTCGGCAAGTGGACCAACGCAATGAATCCCGGCATTATTCACCAAAACATCGACACGGCCATACTTTTCCAGAACATTCTTCACCGCTCGTTGAACGCTCTGTTCTGATCGAACATCGAGCTCCTGCAAGAAGACCCTTGGATCTCGCTCCAGGTCCGCCATGGATGACCGTGACCTACTTGTGGCAACCACCGCACACTTGTTGGCGGCGAATGCGCGTGCTAGCGCGTGTCCGATTCCTCCTTGAGAACAGCCGGTGACGAGAACCACCGGTTGCTCCTGGAGCTCCAAATCTTCAGAATTCTTCATGATTTTAGAGCTCTAACTAGGTACGTACGTCCTTGTAACAGTTAAAATTATGCTACTGATAATCAACGAGAAACGTCTATAGCAATATTCCTTCGTACAAGTAATTCATTAATTTCTCAGCAGACTCCAGAGTCATAATCGATAAAGGTTACAGAGGCAATCATATCAGTCACAAGAAACAGAAATATGACAGAAGGAAATAAGGAAAGGAGAGGGAGGGGAACGACAACAGATTTCCAGAAACCTCTTCCATCACTACACACCTTTCCCATAACCGTTTTTATCCTCTCATACTAAGGCCCCACACCGATTTGGTGGGATGAGAAAGGAAGATGAACAACTTTCTCAATATTTTGGATAAATCTTTTGGGAACCAAGTTTCGGCCACACAGGCCAAGTTATAAGTAGCATGATCAAATCCTACTAAAATGAGTGAAATCTCGAGTTTTCATGTCATTTTTGACAGATTTATCCTTCCAATTTAAATTTAGATGAACTTAGCGGAAAAGTTAATAACTTATTTTTAAAAAATACATTTTAACAAAAAAAAAAAAATTACTCTATTTTTTATTATTATTTTGAATTAATTACTTTTGAGGATAAAATAGATATTTCTCGATTCTTTATCAACTACTACCTCTTCATTTTTTTTATACCAAACAACTCATTTTCCTTCATTTTTCAAAATCTTCACTTCCTTTCCTCTCCCTTCTTCTAAATTCATTTTCCTCTTCAAATTTTCTCTATAACGAACGAGGCCTAAGTTGTTTTTGTTTCACTCCATTCTCTCTACTTCGAGGGCCTTCTATTGCTTGGTTCACTCCTTCGGAAACAAAGGCCTTGTGTTGGGCCTCCTCCTGGGCCTCATCCTGCCTCTATTTCTGAGTCCACTACTTTGCCATTGTGAGAATATCCCTTTAAATCGACCTTGTCCTCAAACTTCTCAGCTCTGGTTACTTTGTTCTCTCTGGCCTCTCAATGGGCATGGGCCCCATTTGTAGTTCAAACTTCTCGTCTCGCCATACAGAGGACCGTGATTCTCTTTCTTTCTACTTCCATTGCCATCGCATTTCTATGGTTCAACATGAAGAAAATATTGATGCTTTATGGTCAAGAGGAAGACATCGCCACCGAAGCTCAATTCTAAATTCTTTATTCTCTTCGAATCTATTTGAGAAGTCAATTCGTGACGTTCCGTGCCACTCTCTCCATTATCCCCAAATTCCCATCAATTACCTCGTCTTCTCTGTTTTTCAATTCAGAATCCTATTATATCTATTTATGGGATTTTATCATTGTTATCGTGCTTAAAAATAAATATTATGGTTATTTTGAATTAGAAGGTATTGCACAAAATAAATGCTAGAAAGGATATAATTGTCATTTTTTATTTTACCATATTAAACTGATTTGCACCATATTTTTGGTTGTGTTTACTGTACAGAAATTAAGGAAATAAAGGTAAAAAGACAATCCCCCTGGAGGATGTTAGACCATGAAAAAAGTGGAAATTTGAGTGAGTTGAAGGATTCATACAAACAAGGCCTAAAGAGTGATTTGGGCCAAACTACACCATCATTAGGCTCATATGTGTTAACATATGACCTAAGCTTTTTAAATCTATAACCACCATCATATCACCCAAAAAAAAAAAAAAAAAAAAAAAAAAAAAACTATAACCACTACTTAAGTCCAAATGCATGTCTTTCATGACCCGTGAAAAGTAAAAACGTGGCCACCTACAATGAAGGGTGCGGGGATTATTTCACATAAGTTCTTTTCCCACAAGCTACCATTGGCACCACCTGGCAATCAGGGCCGGTCCTCCGGAGCCTGGAGTAAGAAAAACACATGTTTTTCAAAGTCCGGCTCGAGAGCACCAGGGCCAGGGCTGGCCCATAGGGCCCGGAAATTACTATTCCAAATTTTAACTATTTTTCCTCTACTTTTAAAAAAAAAAATATAATTAGTAAATTACAATACGAATCATCCAATAAATAAGCACAGTCACTAATTCATAATTAAAAGCAAACTATGTTCATAAATAACTCACATAAAACATAAAAAGCATATCACTAAGCTACATTAGTACGATGACTATTATTGTCTTCATCTTCGTCACTATCATCAATTTTAACGACATTTGATTGTTCTTCACTTTGAGTAGTAGCCTCCCGGCTCATGAGTAAGACTATTATGAAATTCTTTTCCCGCATTATGAACACATCCATAATCTTTATTTGCAACAAATAATAAATCAAATCATAAAATTAGAGTATAGTATGTATTTATAGTTAAATGGATAAATAACTCTATAATAAATACAAAATATATATAAATTAATAAATTTAAAAAGAAAAAAAGAAAAAGCTACAAACAAAAAGGGCCTCAGGTTGGTCCTTGCCCTCCAGGGCGGCAAGTTTAAGCCCGATGCGTCGGGCCGGTCCTCCAGGGCTAATTTCAAATATCTCATCCATTTTTTTGCCCTACCTTAAAGGGCCAAGGCTTAAACGGGCCGGCTCTAGCACCACCTAAGAGGATAAAATAAAATATAATTCAAAAACGAATTTAATTCAAAATATTATATCTTTTTATCATTGAGAATTAATTTTAATTCTCCTCCTCAAATATATCCAAATCCATGAAAAAGATAGAGATTCAATGATTTAAGATAAATATTTATCTTTATTCATTTAAAAGTCTATCAAGAATTCGAATTAATCAAAGGTAAAGAAGACGCCATAAGCTCATCAAAATTCCAATAAAAGATAGAAAGTTAGAGTAGATCTTATCCAAAGCTTGAATTCAAATGCAATAAGGCTATAAAAGGGACCTCAAGGCTTCATTCCAAGAGGCCACTCTCCACACTTCTCTTTCTTCTTCCATCATCATGTGTGGTTAATTAATCCTCTTCTTGATGATGGATTTTATGGCTTGAGTTCTATGTTCTTTAATTGGTAGTTGTTGGTTAATTTATTTTTATATATATACATTTTATGATTTCTTAGGTCTAGGATTGAATTTATATTTCAAGCCTTTGATTTCTGGTTGGATAAACCCTTATGATTTATTATTTGAATTTATAGTTTGAATTATATTGTAAAAGTTTGTTTATTTCATGTTTTCTTTCAAGGTCTTGATTGATTATATATTAGCTCTTACTCTGAGCATATCTGTTGATTGTTCTTTAGAAAAGTCATTTATAATTTCAATATAAATTTGCATGCTAAGTGACGCTTAAAAAATTAATTACAATGTTATTAGATATTGGGTTTAGGTGTAACAGTTGATTAGTTAAGTCAGACCAATTGCGGTTATCTAAGGTATTTATATTAGACTTAGTACCATTTATACACTCTATATCCATTACTGAACTATAATGGTCACAGATATCTTCTTAAGAAGATTCATCATATTTTGTGTGTTTGTTTGTCTTTCTTATCTTTTTATTTTTATTTTTTGTTTTTGTTTTTGTTTTTATTATTCATATTTGTTTCGAGTATGTCACACTTATTTAATTAGATAATTAAATATTATTGATTTTACGCAAGAGAATATATACAACCTAGGTTGTGTCACTACCTCGTATTACTAGTTATCAATTCGAGCGCTAATGACTAGCACGATCAATGATAATATAAAACAGTAAAAAGATAAGGGATTAAGTCAAAAGTGAGTCAAAAGTTCATGGACTGATTCGCACAGAGTCATAATTTAGGGATTGACCTATAAGTGAGTAAAAAATTGAATGATCAAAAGATCAATTTTTTCTAAAATAATTATAATATTTTCCTGAAAGTTGAGAATATAGTTAAATGATTAGGAAAATATAATTATAATAGATGTAATTAAATGTGAGGATACAATCTCAACTTTTTTTTTTCCCGAATGAATAGTATCGAATTAAACAAAGTGAGATAGTAAACAAAGTACTTCACTTAACCTAAAATGAGATCATTAAACGCATAATCACTCCTAAAAGCATGAACAACAAGGGGGCTTTTTATTTCTATTCCCTTCCACTTCAAGCAAAAAGAAAGAAATTAAAAGGGTGAAGGAGCAAAAATACACATGGGTTTTTTCCTCGTGAGCGCCCTAAGACCACGTCTTTTTTTTGGGAACGAAAATACACATGAATTTTTAAAAGTGGAGCAAAAATACCACCACAGTTAACTTTTATTAACAGATGTTAAGTGCCTTTCAAAAATACCAAAATGCCCCTCACTCCATATCTCTCCCAACCTTCATCCTCTGCAACTCTCTCCTTTCTATTGAAGAACAAGAACAGACCTCCATTCATAACGCTCACATTATCAGATAAATCAAAACTCAACCTTAAGAACACATCATAATCAAAATGCAAAGAGACAAATCAAACCCAAAACCATCGTGGAAGAAGACGGAATCAATCAATGTTTACACAAACTTATATAATCAAAGCAAAAATGATATCATCTACACAAAATGTTGAATATAATGAAAACTGTTAACCAGGAAGAGTTTTGAATTTTAAGATAATTTCAGATGCCTTAACCCATGAGAGAAACGATCACTCCAAGATTTTTCTCCTTGTTGTCCGATCTGCTTCCATTGAGCTCATAGCGGCTAAAAAAAAAAAAAGCAAATTTGGAAAAAGGGGAAAAACAAAGAAGCCGGAAAAAGGAATCGATATGTGATGCAAAAGAGAGAGAAAATGGAAGCACCGACAAGCACAAACAGATCTGGGTATGACAAAGAAGATGAAAGAGCAAGAGAACAAGAACGCAAATCTAACGAAATCTAAGAGAAGCAAGGGATGAAGATGCGTATTGCTATATGCGACAGAGTTATTCTTCGTTGTCACTCTGTTTTGAAATGGTAGACCCTGAAAAAATGGTACGACAGTTAGAGAGGAGTGCCGAAAGCTCTTCAAGAAAATTTGACGGCGACAAGAATCGCCTCCCCGAGCAAGTCGATTCCGAAGCAAGTCGTTTTCTTCTTCTTTGTCCGAGACTTGTTGAAGCTTCCGATCAATCGAACCCTCCCTCCTTTTTGCTTTTAGGGCAATATGTGCGTGGGAAATTGGGGAAAAAGCGGATACTCGGGGCTTGGAGACTCGATCAGCAGCGTTATTCCACAAAGGGCTTGGGGACTCGATCAGCAGCGATACTCGGATCAATCGAACCCTCCCTCCTTATTGCTTTTAGGGCAATATGTGCGTGGGAAATTGGGGAAAAAGCAGATACTCAGGGCTTGGGGACTGGATTAGCAGCATTATTCCACAAAGGGCAAATCGGGAAATTAAAAAATGTTCAGCATTTTTATTTTTTTAAATGACGTGGGGCCCACCTAAAAGTAACGTCAGTTAGAACATTTTAACGGCATGTGTATTTTTGCTCCACTTTTGAAAGTTCATGTGTATTTTCGCTCCCAAAAAAAGCACGTGGTGCTGGACGCTCTTGGGGGAAAAACCCATGTGTATTTTTGCTCCTTCACCCAAATTAAAAAGAAACAAAAAGAAGTCTTGTATGCATCTCAAACAAAGCAGACAGGTTCCCGAAACGAAACTGCCACCAAAACACTCAATCACCCGTCTGACCCCTTCTCCCTCGTTCCTTGTGCTTAAGCTTCAATCATCATCCGACAAATACAGCTCTCGGGTCCAAGTCCAGCCTTTATCCCAAACCTCAGTCAGTTTAGTATTATTATTAGTGTGGAGAAGGGGAAATGTACATTTCAAACCATCACGTAGTTTGTTGTTTTATAACATTTTTTGCTTAACAACCTTTATTCTTGTGAGACAACATGACGGTTACTAATTACCACCGTTATTTATTTGCTTAGACTTCTATTAAGTGACCGGTTTTAATTAATAACCGCTATGTATTTCAAATACTAAAGATCCTAAACACATCGCCCCCTTTACTATAGCCAGCGCCTCCGCCTTCTCTGTCAATCCACATATTGCGTCGAATGATGAGATGACACAAGAGAAAAGAGCATTAGGGAAGGGTCTTGTTGTCATGAAGGAGGTTCAAAGCAAATTACAAGAGATAGAAGAAACTTACTTTAAGGTGGAACAAGAAAGGACAAATTGTGAACTTGTCAGGTTTCAAAATTTGACCTTTATTGTTCCATTTATAATAAGTTTCCTTCCCTCTCTTTTAATTTGTTTTCTAGACCTCTTTCATGCCAATAAGATCCTTCCCCAGTGCTCTTTTCTATTGTTTCATCTTGTCATTCGGTGCAATAGACGGATTGGCAGAGGGGGAGGAGGTGTTGGCTATGGCGGAGGGGGCGAGACATGGTTAGGATCCTACTTGAGCTCTTTGTTGCCACCAACAAGCCTTGTGGAGGAGGAGATGCCAGCGGTGGAGGAGGAGTTCCTTGGAATGTTAACATGATGAAGGAGAGAAGAAGGAGCTAGGCTGATAAAGAAAAGTAGTAAGAATAATTAGAAATAGTTGAGTTTAAATAGAGGTATAATGGATTGCAAAGGGTTATGAGTTATGACTTATAAAGGTCTAACAAGATTATGAAGTGTTATGATGAGTTATGACATTGAAGGTCGTCCAAATGTTATGAAGGGTTATGAAAGAGTTAGATGACGGTTGTTTATTAAGATTGTTATGTTTTGTCTATTATCTGATATAAGTGTTTGGAAGATCAATCGTTTGTAAGTGTTACATGATAGTTGTTTCTTAAGAATCATCATTTTTTGTCATCAAATAAATGACGGTTATTAGCTACAACTATTACTTTTATGTTTTTGCAAATTCCAACTCATAATACATGATGGTGCACATAATTAAGTGTTACATTTAAGCATTATATATCCTTGTGTAACCTCTTTCCGACATACATTGAAACGTCATCCATTTTACTTAGCGAAATTTCAAATTAGGGGTTGATCCACGACTAAGTAATGCTTCATTGCTTGCCAAAATATATACAAAATAAATCAGAGTATGCAAAATGAGCCCTAACATGGCAATATACAATCATCCAACGTATACCAGAAAATGGAAGCACTACTGTCAGAAGGAGTAGCCTAAGCTTCCGAAGTTTTCCCTGAAGGACCCGGACGGGAACTATCACCTGGAAAAATGTGGTAATCCTCAATCCAACTTTTACGAATACTAATATGTGCTAGTGAGGTGCTAAGTGGAACAATTTATATAAGAAAATATTAAAAATAAAATTCACCAATATCCATATCACAAAACTTCATATCATAAATTATGTATCACGCTTTTCATTAACACAATTCCCAAGATGCCTCCCACCAATCCAACCGAACCGCCTTATTTCCTCCGACTAGACCCATGGGCTAAGTTACATCCATGTTACCGTTACTCAAAAGCTCACCGGTCATGTGATGAGGACCGGCCAAAATCCTCGAGCACATGTCCTGCACCATGGGCCTTTTCCCCTCATTAAACATGTGGGGTGTCGTATGCCCTCATTGAACATGTGGCCAGGTCCCTCATTGAACAGGTGGGACAATAGAAAGCCAAACATCGTGCACGATGGAGGCCTCACCACGTGGTGTAATATATTACTTCATTTCCTCCCAATTCAACCCTTCCCATAATTATCATAATAAATATCATAATATCAAAACTCGCAATTCTTGTACATAAATAAATATATGCAAATATTTCACAATTCAAATCATAAGATTCCATAAGGCAATTTCTAATAAGATATTCATAACTTTTTCACAAAATACTCACAAACAACATACTAATACACATAATAAGTGGAAAGTGGTTACCTCTCGCCGAAGCTAATTATTATTACACCGCTCCTAATCCAAGAGCTCAAACACATGCCAAAAATCAATCTACAACCAATTCACTAACTATTAATAATTCTTCTAAAATTCTACAAAAGCAAAATTATAACTTATAATTGAATATATACAAATTTTAATAATAATAACATATTTAGAATGCTTGAAGTTGGCATATTATGACGGACCGGAAAAAATCAATGAGACCATTGAAACTATAAATTCTCTATCTATTTATTAATAATATCCTTTTTCTATTTATTATTAATTAATTATTTCCTTTATTATTTATTTCCCCTTTTCTTAATAATAACTATCTATTTATTTATCTATTTTATTTTGTAAATGATATTATAAGTGAGATAATAAAAGAATTAGTTAGGTTAGTTCCTATTATATAGAAGTTTATAAATACTAACCACATAAAAAAAATTACTTTTTATTATATATATATATATATATATATATAGATCAGTTTTTAAGAATATCAACGTACAACCTTAATATATATACACGCTCACACTGATAGGAAAATAATGCATATATTTATACATATCTCTATAAAGAGTTTAGCCACGTTTTGGTTTCAAAGCATATATAAAGTATTTGCATATATTATATTTCATACGCACAAGGCATTGCCATGATATCTTCTAGATATTTATACATGTGATTATCTATATAAAATAGTTAAGATTCCTTTCGTTTTCCCACTGTGCAGTAACGAAAAACATGATAACAATCTTATAAATATATATATATATATACATATATATATATATATATATAAGTTAGTTATTATTTTTATTTTTATTATTATAATTTTTTTTTCCTCCCAGGAAAACGATATATATATGAGTGTGTGTATATTTATATATAGATATAGAGTAGCAGTGAAACTATATATATAAATACCTATCATTTCCAAAAGCACGCTATATATATATATAACTTAGCTCCTGACATATATACTATACAACATTTATATTTTCTTTGAAGACCAGAACGTTCTTTACGCCAACATGAGAGCTAATGGCTTATGGAATTTAAAGTTTGACTAGGTGTGAGACTACCAGCTTTCTATTATCTCTTTTCTTCCAAAAGTAATGACGGGTATATATTGTATATATAGAAGATAACAAGTCTTGGTTTTTCTGATGTATAAGTGTGTGTATATATATATTTTAAAATGGCAGAAGCTATTACTATTCACCACCATTCTAGGCCTATTCTTCTTCAAACCAGAAAACTATATATATATATATTAACAGCTATGTGTTTGTTTGTGTGTGATCAATGATGTATGTACATGGAAACAAGAAGAAAAGGAAAGGTTAACTTACCCCTGTTTTGCTGATTTAAAACAGAGCTATAGCACTCAACTCTCACTCTCCTACCTCGGTTCCACTCTTTCTCACTCTGTTTCTCAACTTCTCTATCTCGACCTTCTCTCTTTCTCCTTCTCCTATCAGCTCTCCTTTTTCTCTCTCGCTTCTCGGACTCTCAGACTTGGTTGCTAGTTTTGGAGACACAAGGAGCATTGAATATATAATATATGAAGGGCTTGGTCCGAGAGAAAAGCTAACGATTTGAAAAGGAAATGCACAGTGGGTATTTTGCATGGGGCTCGAGAAGTATGGTGTTGACTCTTTTTTTTTTTCTCTGTGCTTTCGTGTTGGCAGAAGGCTGGAGGAAACGACGTGATCTAATTTCCTTCTGCTGTTTCCATAAACCACGCTGTGATTTTTTTCTTGCGTGTTCCTGTTGCTGTTACGTGTTTCACTAGTTGAGTGGTTATTAGAGAAGTAGGAGTGTATATATCTAGCTGTTATATTCAACTATCACGTGCAGTGAGGAATAAAAGAGAAAACTGATTGGTTTAATAAGAGGTAATGGGTTGCTGCAAATTTTAGTGAGTTGGGCCGAAGATATGAAAATGAACCTAGTTTAGTTAAAAACCAATTCAAGCCCAATAGTCTAATCTTCATTCACGAGGGAAAAGTTGCACTGGAGGACTTAGTGATGTTATTCTTGGGCTGGGGAAAATTGATCTACAAAGGAACATGGATATGTAAATACATATCCCACATAAATATACCCCACGTATATGTATATATAAATGTCACATGTTGAGCTTTTATCAACATTTTATCTTTTGCAATTTTTTTTTTCTTTTCTTTTGCAATTTTTTTTTTAACTTTTAAATATTATATGGAAAAATAATTTTCCCAAATAATTAGTTTGACCATTTGGCCAATTTCCACCATTAAATTCTCATATATTATTTTTATAATTTTAGGCATAATTTATTCCTTATTTGAATTATTCTTTTCCCAAAATAAATTAAGGACAAATAAGCCTAAATTTCAAATAATTATTCTCATAATTATTTAAGCCAAAATCTCATAATTAATTTCCCTATCTTATTCAAACTTTTAAATCCCAAAATTTGGGATGTTACATACATGACCTCTACAACTTTAGTGGGCAACACGTTGAATGACTGACTGTAAATATATATGTACTAGTTTGTTTATTTTAAAATGTAGGATTTTTATAGTGTGTGTATATATATACATGAATGACTATAATTATATTATTATTTGTTATATTGTTGTATACATGAATAACTGTAAATATATATTTTGATTCGTTCGGTGTAGGGGATATCAAAAGAAGAACCCTCATTTTTTTTTTTAAAAAAATAGCTTCTTTAGATCACGATTATTACTTATTTAACAACTGTCATATATATAAATAGATACATAATAGTTATAATATAACAATTGTAATGTATTTAAAATTTACACGATTGTTACTTAATAACAACTATTTATGTCAACTATATATAATAGTTAATTAAATAAAGCTGTTAGTATTAATATATAACAGTTGTTAACATGAGATCATTATATATTATGTCAGCATTACCAAATATATGACGATTGTATGTGTATCCGATATTTGTTATCACATCATTACGTACATCATGACCTCACTGAATATCAATACATAATGAGTGTTCTAGTACCATTATAATATTTATTGAATATATTAGTGTTCGGAACCATTAAGTATCTGTGATGAAAATATATAACACCTTCATACATAATATAGTGGTTTAGAACCCTCATATATGGTCGAAGATAACCATGAAGAAAAGGCCTTTTATGTAGTAGTGAAGTTTTGAGTGAGCTTAGCAAACCCTATAGTTTGAGGAAAGTTAAAAAAATCTGTATTTTTTGTGAGCACAAGAAATTTATATCTTGAGTATGTCCTAAAAAAATTGGAATAACGAGTGAGTTTAGTAAACAGATGATTAATTATTACCGTAAAATAAATTGTCACTAGAATTGATTAGCAATGAGATTTCATCGCTTAATCAGTCTGATGGAAAAATTTCGTTGCTAAGTTTCGTCGTCGTCGTCGTCGTTGTTTTTGTTTTTTTTAATTATTTGTTACAGTGAAACAACGATAATGTCTATTGAAACGATCTCTTGATTGGGTCAAAATTTCAGCGCTGAGTACATAAATACTATTGTGCATGTATGCTCTCCTCTGTTACTCCTCTTGTCTTTAGTTTGATTAGATTAAGGAGGTTTGTTAAGTTAAGAAATATGACATGTATTTTATAAAATTAAATATCATAGCTATTTTTTTTTTTTAATTTTCTCATTCTCTCTCCTCCTTAATTATTGTTGATGAAGCATTAATAGGAGTAGATTAGAAAAAAATGATAAATATGAAAACTATGTTTTGCATTTAGAATCAATATTAACTCTCTAATAACCTATTTGATTCGATTCCATGTAAATAGTGGCGGATCTTTGATGAGGCCAGGAGGGGCCATGGCCCCCAAAAAAATTTTAACCGTGCAAATTGAATGTGGGATCTTTTGGTTTAAGCTAGTAGCGGATCTTTGATAATGGTCACCCAAAAAAAAAAAAAAAATTTAATCATGCAAATTGAACGTGGGAATGTGAGATCTTTTAGTTTAAGCTATAGAATGTGGAAATTTTCAACCAATTAATTAAATTTAATGGACAATGAGAAATTAAATGTGATTGATTGATTATTCCAATTATGTCAAAAATCCATCAAAGCATCACTCATCATTTTCAGCGTAAAGTTCAACATGCGCAAGCCGATTCAATATGAAAGCTAGATAATCATACTCCTTTGGCCTCCAAATTTTTTAAAACATTTCCCTTTTTTTCATTCCCTCCCGTAGTCCCGCTCACATACATTAGACATTAAGGCACGCATCTATTATTCTCCTAATCTCCCTTGATAACTCAATAACGAGAACAAGAGCAAGGAACACACCTGTTATTCTCTCATTCTTCCTTGATAACTCATTTGTGATTTTTCGCCTCTTGCTCGCTATAGGTAAATTCTTCCATCTTATTTCTTTGCTCGATTCAACTCCATATTTACTTTGTCTCGGTCTTGATTCTTTTCTCGATATAAGAATTTCCTAATCGGTAAATATTGTCGAAATCATCGAATTTGATAAATTATTTTCTTGTTTCTTTCTTTATTTCCTTCTTTGTTTTCATTATTTGACTTTGTTTGTTGTCGGTGAAAAATGATAGTAATAGATATATTTGTTATCTTCACAACTCAAACTGGATTTGTCACTCCCCTGTATTTGCCGGTCTATACCAAATATTACGATCTTGGGAGAAATTTTTGGCCCCCCAAATATTTATCCCAAGATCCGCCACTACATATAATCATGTAAAGAGGATTACATCATTTGATATAATCGCGATTACACTACTAGGGTTGATGAATGAGGATGCAGGCATCCTGTAATCAAGTGAAAAAAAAATTATTGTTATTATAATTTCTTAATTTGATCAAAGTGCCCACCCATATATGATGTTAAATATTAAATAATTACCACCATTAAATATCAAAAGAATTAATTAATAAACTATTTTTTTTTTAAAATTCCCCCACTGAAAAAATTTAAAAAATTATATTCCACCATTATAAATATTAAAATATCTCATTAAATAATATTATCACCATCAAATATTAAAAAATTACCATGAACTCAATATGTAAATTGCATAATATTTTCACCCTTAAATATTTAAAAAAAAAAAATACTATGAGTCCAATGTGCACACTCCACAAATTGAAAAATTATCATGAACCCAACGTGCACATTATACATATATGTGTAGATAGGGGGTAATTTTGTATCTTTCTATATTATTCCCATATATTCTTATGTTCGATGTAATCTAATTAAATGTTAGTTAAAGTATACATTTAGTCCTTTATGTTTGCCTTCCGGTATCATTTTAGTCTATTAAATTTGTAAAGTGCACATTTAGTCCTTTAATGCTAACACCGTTAGTCCGAATAATCTATTTTACCGACTTAAATTTAAAATACCGACTCAATAATTTTAAGCGATGACCGTGCAATTAAATGCTGAATAAGCATGCTTATATGTTAGTATTTTAATAAATTAATATTTTAAATCCTATTAGTTGAAAAATATTTAATTTTCTTTGACAAAAAATATATATTTAATCTTCACAAATTGTGAAAAACCACAAAACTCAATATGTAAAGATTAACTTTTTTTTTTTCAATTAATATGATTTAAAATATTAATTTATTAAAATACTAACATATAAGCATATTTGGTCGGCATTTAATTGACAAAATTATCATGAAAACCAACGTGAGTCATTTTCCATTAAGTCGATAATGGTGTTAACATTAAGGGACTAAATGTGCACTTTACAAACTTAAGGGACTAAAATGATACTTATGACAAATATAAAGGACCAAATGTATACTTTAGCCTTAAATGTTTTTATGTATGTACATTATCTTTTCTTAATGACAAACCAAATAAATTTATGTAATCATCATTAACTTAGATTACATTACATTGCATTATCATTATTCCTTTACTATATGTTAATGCGTTATCAATATAAAGTTAAAAATAGTATCAATATAACGATCAGAATTCATTAAAAATAGTATATTATAATGGCATAGTAATTTATTTCTAAATATAAATATGTTTTTACACGAAATATTTTTAGTTTAATATTAAAGGGATAAAGTGCATTTTTGTTCAAAAAGTATTTTCGGAAAAGCTATATGAATACCCTTGAAGAAGAAAATGATGGAGCAAGTTTATAATTATGAGTTAAGGTGCAATTTTCTCATAAAAGTAATCACTCAAGAGTAATGGTTATCTAAGGGTCCGTTTGGGAGTTACTTTTGGAAAATGATTTTCACAATTTACGAGGTAAAATCTAGGTTTTGGAGAATAGCTTTTGGAGAACGATTTTGGGAAAAAATGATAGTGTTTGGATGTTTTTTTTTATAATCAAAATAGCTTTTGAGGGATCAAATTTATCAAAAAGACATTAGCTTTTTTTATAATTACATTTAAAGGATAAAGTTGTATTTTAAATATTATAAACATCATATTCAATAATAAATACCAAAAATTACATAAAATTGTTAGAAAAATAAATTTCTACCATTAGTAAATTATGTAACATGATAAAAATTAGATCAAACATGTATGTATTAATAAATTGTATAGAAAAAATATTAGTTACATAAAAACATTTTGGTATAGTTGAATATAAAGGGTAAGGTTGTATTTTAATATTGTTATGTTTTAAAAAATAGTTATTTGATCTCATTAATCTAAGCAAACTCGAATTTATGGATTATATTAAAAATATTTTGTCTTCACTTCTTGTATGCGTGTCATTAGATCGGTTGTAATAGCCGTGTTTCCGAATGAAATTCCACTAGAAGTGTTTAAAAAAAAAACAAAGAAGGATCTCTGGGCAAAAAAAAAAAAAAAAAAAAAAAAAAAAACAAAGAAGGATCTCTCGGGCAAACAAAAAAAATAAAATAAAAAAGGATCTCGAGATATGGAGCACAAATGTGTAGGGAGAGAGGAGGTATAATAGAGAGTATTTTGGTATAGTCCAATCATGGTGGGCTCCACAATTCTGCAAAATGAGTTTTAAAAAGTGAAAAAAAGTTGGATTTGGCAAAATTTAGGTTTTGGGTGGAAAATAATTTTGGAAAAAATCTAGGGTGTTTGGCAAAACCTAGGTTTTGGGGAGTGCCAAACAGGCTCTAAAACTCTTTTGAAAAGCAATTTTGTCTTGAAAGTAATCAAAACGCAACAATTTTACCCATTGCCATTAAAAATGCTAAAGGCCATTGTTAGTTTTTTTAATGATTAAGGTAAATTTGCTCATTTTCAAGCACTTTCGAGGTAAATTTACCTCTAAAAAAACTTCTTAACATCCAAGTGACTTACTTTTAGGGCAAAATTGCATTTTAACCCTATAATTATAAGCATATGCCAACAACGTCAGGGCGTTTGTAGCCCAATGATACCAAACTCTTCTCTTAATTAAGTCCTTTTTAAATGTGAAGTTGCGAGTTTAGAGCCTCTATAAATATGAGGAATGATGAGTGTGTGAGTTATGGGGAAAAAAGTCAAAACACGTGCCAGCAAAGGAGAAGCTGTTAAAAGGGATAAAGAAACGACTTCGCAACATGTAAAAAACCTTCCAAAGAATTTCTCTCTCTCTCTCTATAAAACTCCAAATTGATAATTAAGTTTTACTCATCATAACTCTGAGTGAAATGAGAGCTGTTACTATGAAATAAAAAGAAGAAATTCTTATAGGTTCCAACAGACAATGGATCTTAGCTAGCAATCTCACTTTCCAAGCTACTCAGATAAGAAAACAATGGTGATATAGCTAGATATATGACCGACCAAATTGCTCCAAAATGTAAATTCATTAACAGTTTATTTAATTTGGCCAATAAGCTGTATTATTCATGATGACTTTCAAAAGAAACAAACCAAGCCATCCTACAGTTTAATCACTACGTAGTCCCCATGCCTAAAAACCAGGAAGACATTTGTCTCTCTAGTTTCTGTTCAAAACCGTAACAATCTAAAGTATTAAAAGTATAACAGCATGTATTTTCGTATACTGTTACTATCTTCACTCCTAAATATATGAGCTAGACAATGATTTTACTTTGGTCCTAAATATAAAACTTAAATCTACTTTGTTTCCAAATTTATAATTTTTCCATCAAAGTATATATCTCTGACCGCATACAGAAGAAAATTTTCATCAACGAGTAGTTGCACTGCACATGATATAAAAATGGTAGTTTGGGAAAAGCATCAGTAAAACAGATAACTATTTTCGTATATAGGTGCCATTAATTTGAAATCTGAATCCTCCTCCGATCCAATGAACGTTAATTAATTAATGTGTACACAAGAATAGTTTGGCTGTGTATATTGTGAAAACAAAGAAAAAAAAAAGAGAAAAACAAAATGATCAGTAAGCAAAGTGAGTTACTGCAAGGTGAAGCTAGCCTGTCTATATGGTAAGTGATCAAATACAAAAACAGATTCATCATACACCTCCCTTTTAACCCTTCCCTCTCTCTCTCTCTCTCACACACACACACACACATATATATAACGCCTCTCTCTCCCTCCTTCTTCCCCATCTATTCCTTCACCAACTCAAAACCTCTCCTAGTAATCTTTCAGGTTCTCTCTCTCTCTCTCTCTATTATTTGATGGTCCATTGTTGCTGATTTTTCTATTTGTTAGGACAATAATATGATCTAAGCCCTAGACAGTTAGTTACTTACAGTTCGTGCAGGCATGGCGAG
This sequence comes from Acacia acuminata, assembly GCA_019022655.1. NCBI lineage: Eukaryota > Viridiplantae > Streptophyta > Magnoliopsida > Fabales > Fabaceae > Acacia > Acacia acuminata. The sequence continues at coordinate 2,001,295 of JAFJYI010000042.1, read as the reverse complement.
TTCTCCCCAGAGATTTGCTAATGGAAGCATGTCGGAGCTGTTCTATTTCCCGACTGCCGCCGTGATGTTGCTCGACAACGACGAGAATAAGACGGTGAGGTTGCTGGGGCTAGGGGTTTTTCGTATCAACCTTATCGTGCAGACGACGACAGAGCCGCCACTCCTGACGACGTATTGCTCCGTCAACGGCTTTCAGTGGCCGATGGCAGAGGACGCGCCGATCATTAGAGTGTGTAAGCGGTCATTCATCTTGGGCTTCCCTGGCCTTTTGTACGCCCTTCAGTTCCCCTCCGTTTGCCCAGACACTCACATAGACTCTCTTGAAAGGGTGTTCATGAAATTTGGTCACTACAAGAATTTTGGTGACACTGCTTCTGGTGGGCCCGGTATAATCTCTCTGTTAATTTCCTTAGTTTTATTTGATTCTGTTCATTTAACATCACCGTGTTCTAGGCTCTATTAATGTATAATCAATTAAAGACTCCTATTTTCTGGTTTGGGCTTTAACTTGTCTTCCTCTTCTAGCTTTTGTAATACCCCTTGGGTTCCTGAGCACCCCTACCATTATAACTATAAGTGTCTTTTCTAAGACTCGAATTCAAAATCTAGAAGAATTTAGCAGGGCTTTTTGCCGTTAGATCAACTACTGTTAAACCGGCTTTGTATTGGTTTTCTTTTGATAGTTGGATTATTCATAAAACGATTGACATTTTCATATCTTATGGATTTACTGTGATAAAATGGCGTAATTAGGATTTTAATGATTTTTTTTAATAAAATAAAATTGTGCAGTTTTGATTTATTTTCTTTGAAAACCCCCCAAAAAAAATATATGTCATTTTATCATCATAAAGTATCAAAATGTTACTTATTTTTATATAAAATAAAAATACATTTAAAAGATTGGGCATTATTACAATTTACAAGGACATAAGGCACACTAGAGCCCCAAACCCCATATTTTGAACCATTTCATTTAAATTGTCTAATGGTCAAGGGGAGGTGCTTGTATATATTCAATACGAATTAATTTCTTGTCTTTTTTCTTTTTCGGAAATAAAAATGACCTAGTCTTCGAAACTGACATAACCATTGAACTCAGTCAACATTTCTGACAGAAAAATTCGCTTCAGAAGAATATAACAAAACGAGTTCGATGTGTCAGTGTGATGATTATAGTCTGTGATAACTGCAGGTTATGCTTGTGCCGACAATGAACCAGGAATATGGAGCATTGTACGACCATTAGCAAAAGCAAAGGCACACGAGGTTCTTGTCCATTTTGGGCACGAGCCAGGAAGGCTCATCACAGTGTTACCTCACATGATCTCTTGCTACACAAGAGCCACTAGAATGTCCGCGGCCACAAAATCCATCGTAAACGGCCACGTTTCGGGAAGCCTAAGACGCGTTCACTTCACAGTGGTCGGCACCAAGGGCGGCGGTGAGGGCGGGTCGTCGTTGTCATACTTGATGCCAGCGACGCCTTCGATCAGTGTCTTTATTTGTCTGGTGGATGCCATTGAAGCAGCTTGGATGTATTCTATGGGAGTGCCTACGGCTGTACTGGATTTGAATCCCCATTTTCGGTCAAATTATCGTCATCCTGGATTTAGGGTTTGGAGGTTGAATCATATGGGGCTTACTACTTTCGCTCAAGGGTTAGAATCTGCTTGTGAGCGTGAAGAGCAAATGGTGACGGTGAGAACTGCAATAGGCGAGGTCACCGGCCCCGGCAAAGGGAAAGAAGCATCATCATCGGAGGCCGCTTCTTCTTTGAACGATGCAATGGCGAATAATGGTGAGGACATACAACCAAACATTAGGAACTAAAAGCCATTGATTCTTGAATTTGTGTATGTGGCGCCGAGGATATATGTTTTTATGTGTAATGAAGAATGTTGGCGATAATGGTGTCAATTATTTGTTGGAGTAGACTGGGTTTGCCTAAGATCTCCTTTAATTCTTGGTTTCTTATTTCAGTGTAACCTCATTTTGACAATAATTTAAAAAATAACAAACAAATTCAAGCAGGGTTTTTATGATTAAATAGGTGTATATTTTATGAGAATTAATTGGAATTATTGATATTATATACGTATTTAATTATCTTTTATTGACTTTTCCATTATTGAATCAAACTTAGGATCAAAGAATAAATCAACATAAAATCTACTTATTTCCTATTATATTTTGCGGGGAATATTAGCTGATTTAGAAAGAAGTAGAAAAAGCAATTAAGAGGATATGCAATCAGCCAAATTCGATGATCTCACACAAGAAAAATAGAAAAAAAATCAATTGTGTGATCTGGTGGAGTAAATTACAAGATATGAGATATCTTTGTAATAAGAAAGGGAGAATTAGTGACCCATGACCTAAATTATAAATAGGGAGGCGTAGACGAGAAAAAAGGAGGATCGGAGAGACGCGAACGAGAAGGAACAAAGAAGCGAGGAGTAGAGGCTGAGCGTTTCAGCTTCTCTTCATCATCTCTACGGAAAGACGGAAGGACTGTGGAGGCGACGAAGAATCTTTCTTTCCTCTCTCTCTATTCTTTGAACCCGAATTCTTATATTTTTGTTATGGATTTGAATAAAGCCATGTGTGGCTAGTTGGTTTTGCAACCTAGAGAATCTTTGGTTTTGCAACCTAGAGAATCTATGAACTTGTTTGGGTTTTAGAGATTATTCTCATGGATTGATTTTGCTTAATTTTATTTCAGTTTATTTAATCCTGTGTTCATTGTTATTGCTTATTGATTGATCACCATTGAACATGTTTTGGGGATTTAGGGTTAGACTTGGAAGAGGGAATCTTAAATTGACCTTGGGATTAAATAATGTGGAATTAGGTTTAAATTTAACGTGAAGTTAGGTTTTAATCTAATTTGCATCTAGGATAGTAATATACCTAGAAGCTCCTCATAATCAAATTAGAGTGAGCCCGATTTAAAAGCATCTTATTTAGTTGTGTGAGGCATCACATAATTAATTAAGGTAGGTATATAAGTGGACCTAAAGGCATTTATAGACATTAATACTCTAGATTAACTGATTAAGTTAAGTCAAAGTTGATTTAGTGGGGATGAAATCTAAGAATCAAATAAGGGATTAGTAAATCTAGGTTGCTTGTTCATTAGTGTATAGTTAGTTTGTTTTAATTTTAGTTTTAATTTCTTTTCTCTAAATTAAATTTAATTTGGTTATCTCAACTTAAACGAAATTGTGAAATCAATGCTCAACTCAAGTTTGTGATACTAAGTCCTCGTGGGAACGATAGTTTTCTTATCACTTTATTACTTGATACTTCCTGCACTTGCGGAGTTTTTAGGCTTAAAGTTTTGCCCTATCGGGTTTCCCAAAAAAAAAAGGGTTTTTTTTCCCATATCCATAGGAACTATCAAATTCAATCAAAACCTATTTTTTAAAGAGTCAAAGCCATTTCTACTAAAACGAACCTTTATTGTTATTTATTAGTGCAAACGTGTATGCTTTTACACACACACACACTCATGGTTTATATAAAGATTTCAAAGTCAATAGAGTCTCACAGAAATTCTGATTATTTGGAAAATTTCTTGAGTAAAATACTTTGATTACCCTTCCTTTTTGCCTTAATTACGTAGACCTCCCCTCTATTTTGGAAACCCATATAAACCTCCCTTAAAATTAAACATATGTTACACAAATCTCCATTATATTTTGAGATTCTATTTTCATTGACTCAAACCGTTAGTTGACGTTAAATTTGACTTTTGAACATTTTTTTTTCTTCTTCTGTTTTTGTTTTTAAAAACCAAAATATACCTTTTCAGTATTAGAATTATCTAAACACATACATATAGGCTAATAAAAATTTATACAACCAAAAATTTATTCTAGTAGATTTTTTAACTTTCTAATTTGTTAAAAAAAGTATTAATTTTGATATTATAAATTAATTACGACTTAAAATATATATTAAATACATATATTTTTGTCAAATATAATAAACTATAAAAGTTTGAGATTTTATTTGTCATTTAAAGTTATAATTTAATACTTTTTTCATAAATATTTATAAACACATTTGATCAATCACATGTTTATTTTATAACTTACTTGAATATTCAACGCGTTTTTAATATTTATTACATTAACCAATCTAAAATGATCAAACAAATAACTATTTGTAAAGATAAAAATAGAAATTAAGGAACATATAAAAAAACTCATAAATTCTTTAAAACACTTTTTGTCAAAATGTGCAAGACAAAATAAATACATCAACCATGTGTAAGTTTCTACATATAAACTTAGTTAAAAAATTAAAAGGGTAAAATAGTAAATAAAGTTTATTTTTATATAAACTTTAGTTAAAAATATATTTTTGGAAACTTTTTAGAATATTCTAAACGGAGTTAACTGTTTGGATTTAAGCGTATGTTTTCAAAATAGAGGGGAGGTATATATAATTAAAGCAAAACAAAAGGGTAGTCGGAGTATTTTACTAAAAAAGGGTCAAAAGTAAAAATTAAACTTAACGGTCAACTAACGGTTTGGGTGGATGGAAATAGAATCTCAAAATATGAGGGAGGTTTATATGGGTTTCCAAAATAGAGGGTAGGTCTGTGTAATTAAGGCAAAACAGGAGGGTGGTAAGAGTATTTTGCTCAAATTTCTTTGGTCTTTATCCTTACCTTACAAAAGCCGCTTGTTGATATGGAAATTATTACATAGAGCATTACCCGTAGTTGATATCCTTCGTGATGAACACCGCCTCAATACTTCGGGTCAATGTCTCTTTGGATGTTCAGTTGAAGAAACTTGGGATCTTTTGATGTTTAGGTGCCCTTACTTTAAAGCCATTTGGTTTGGATGTTTTCTAATTAGGCCACCTGATATATCAGGCCCTCAACTTCTTCAATGGTTGAAAGATATCTTTTGCTTTATCCTTGCTCTTGTGATTAGCTAGATATAGTTAAATATCATTTTCTTACTTAATACATTTTGGCGCAAGAGGAACTTGGAACTTCATGAAGGAAAAGCCATCGACGTTAGCCCAACTGGCTGTTTATGAAATTTTCGGAGCGATTTCATTTTCCTCTCTCTGACCTTTGCTAACTCAACACCCGCTTTATTTTTGCAACTCTCCTCTTCAAGCCTCAAACATCCTAGCAAAGGATATGAGTGGTTAATAGCGCTTATAAGAAAAGACAGGTTAAAATTATCTTATGTCATGCCCTTATCTGTCATTGTCTAATGCAATACTTCATTTAGAGGAAAGTTCATGCTTCTGGTCTTACTTTAATTCTCAGCTGTTTGAGTGTGGCACTAAGTTGGATATGCAACTCTGACATTCATGAACTAAATCAACAAGCACTAGAGGAAATTGTTGGCATCCAACGTGTACTATTTTATTCAAAGGCAACTTATATAAATGTCCCCAATGTTCTCCATGAGGATATTAGTTTCTTTCTAAATTCTCTTACTTATTTCTTATGGAGGGTAGAAGATGTTAGTTATTTTAATAGGAATAGAGAAGTTTTTGTTTTTCCTCATTTCATTGGAACTTTGTAGTAGTTATTGACTTATTGCCTTAATATTATTTTGCTTTTTAATATACATATTCTGAGTTATAGCCCTCCCATCTCACCATCAAGAACACGAGGCAAATTTGAGGGTATAACTAGACACTTCTAAATCCACACACACAAAATTTTAGATAAATCACTGAATTTATGATTTATTGGATATGATATGAATGATGTACTGTTATTTTGTGTTTTATATTGATTTCAAGCATTTTTTTGGAAGATTCAATGTGAGCAATTTTTTTAAACCGTCTGCAAAATGATTAATGATAAAAATAACTCAAATTGGTAATGATAACAATGATTAATTAGTAATGATAACAATGACCATAACGAGAATAACCACTTATTTTTCATTGATCAATTAGACTAATGGCTATAATATAAAATTATTGGCAATTAAAGTTTTATATACTAGTTGGGCATTATTATATGAAAGAGATCGTTTTTGCATGACAATTATTTATGTCGGTCAATAGTAAATAAGCAGACATAAAAGTCGGCCAGTGGCATTATATTTTTAATGTTTTTAATAATTTTTTTAATATTAGTATTTAATTAGCTGACATCTTTTATCTAAGCTGGCATAGAAACTTCAGTTTTCTATTATTATTTTGAATTGAAACTTATTTGATTTGAAGTATTAGAGAGAATTTATTCAACCTATAATTTTTAATATTATTCTTTTTCTCAAATTATACCATGCGGTTAAAGGATTTTCCCCTTTTCTTTCAAGGAAAAAAATTCTCGAAAAAATACTAGTCCCTGAGACATTCGCCGCAAATATCCCCAAATTTATTAAAATATTGCCATCCATAACAGCCAAAGCATTCAACAACAATGAATACATTGGGAAGAATATATTAGCATCAGGCTATATAATTTATATGAATCTTAGGTAGGGATTAATGCTTCTCCAGCTCTACTCCTCTTCGTTTTTTCTTTTCCCCTTTTCATTTTAAAACTAATAATTTCAGATGATGAGATTTAGGATCTTGGTGGCACATAGTTTTTGCCTATTAAGCGGTATCAAGAAATAAAGAGAAGGGTGTGAGTTCAAATCCGGGTCAATCCTCTAAAGCTCTGTGAGCCGAACCACCCAAAACTCATGCTAGATTTTTGAGTGAAATATTTATACGTGTGTGTGTGTGTGTGTGTTTTTTTTTTTGAAGAATAGATGCCTCGCAGTATTATATATGTTTGTTTTGTAAATTTAACCTTTTTTTTTTTTCAAAGGGCGAGGTATGCGATCTTAAATTAAACAACTCAAAGATTGCAAATATTTCAAAATTGTAACAAAAAAGAAGTAGCAAGAGAATATTGACTCAAGTATTTGTAAATTAAACACTAATTTATATATTACATCAGTGACTAACATATATTACATCTTACTAACACTGAATTGAAATACACCCATACAATTACACGCACGTACACATGATGATGCCATTCAAATACAACAGGCTGATGAAAGTCCTTTTAAAAAACTTTCATTTACACAGAAATACGTGTCCCTAGCTAGTTAAACACATGCAAATTAAAATCAGACTGTACTGCAAATTTAAAGAAAACTACCACGTTTTGTAAATGACTTTAGGTGAAGTACTGAAATGAAGAGAAAGATAAACACAGAATGATTTAATTTTATGGAACTCAAAGTAGAACACATAATGACGTGTTTATCTCTTTCCTCACTTCAATTTATTTTAGATTATCGAATTCCTGCGATAATTATTCAGGATTAACTTTATTGGGTGTGAATTGATCTCCGCCTGGGTAAACCTTATTATTATTATTACCTCTGTTTCCAACAACAGTACTTGAACTACCCGCAGTGCAGCCATGTTTTGCTCTCTCCTCTTCTTTTCTCTTCATGTTCTTCTCCTTCGCCCTCTTCTCCATCACTATAATTGCAGCTGAGCTTGCTCCAATGGAAGACATTATTTTTGTTCTTCTCTCAATAATTAAACTAAATATGTATTTCTTTTATTTGACTGATCAGAAATGCTCTTGGAATTCAGATTCCTGGTGAACGAGACTATTTATAGACGCGCCCACGACGAGAGGCCAGGCTATCGCTAGCTACTTCAATAATGGATGTCTCATGCTTGTGATGAGTTAGTGGCTTTACACCAACTATCACCGGAAAAAAAAAGTCGTCTTCTTCCTCATCCTACTTTAGGAAAAAGTTTGGTCTATGCACGACTGTTAGTTTATATATTTCATTCCCCAAAACTCCAACTGCCACAAGTTTTTTTGATTCATGCATTATATTTTTAGTTTTAGAAACAAACAAATCAGATGAGTTAAATTTCAGGAGTTCATCAAAGTCTATACATATCCTATTATTTTCATAAACTAATTTACTCCCACCGTCCCATAATAGAAGTCACCTTCTTGAAGAATTCTTTAGTCTATAATATAAGAAAATATAATAATTAATAGTATTTTTCAGGTCCTTAATATAATACCTATTAACTAATTTAAGAAGATTAAGGATGTTGGTAAAGTTAGTTAATATGATATATTTTTTCCCCCAAAACATACTAGTCATCTTTCTTAATTCTTACATTCCCTCTCCTAATTGATCATTATTGAGTTATCAATAGGGTTAATATGGAAAAATTGATAAACATGTGAAATATGTTTTATATTTATGACTAATATCATCAACTCCTAATTAGGTTTTATATCAAATATCAAATATCAGAGTAGTACTTATTTATTAATTTTACTCGTATAATTAATTCTTAAATGTATTTCATCATTTTTTTCTCTTTTATACTTGAAAACCTCATGAGTAAAGTTAGAAAAAAATTTCAATTTAAAACAAATTTAATGAGTTAATCACTCTTCCTTAATTTTGATAAGATAGTTAAAAGTGATTTATATTTTAGAGCGTAAAATTATATCATTAAAATATAATCTAAACAATTCATAATTGGAGAGTTGGCGCAATGGAAAGAAACTGAGTTTGATTCATAGCAATATTTAAATCCACTCTCATATGAAGTGTATATTGGACCAGTAGTCATTACCAACTGGACTAACAAGTTGGTTTTATATATTTTGTGAGAGAGTGGTTTAGAACACACAGAATTATAAATAGTGGTGCGCAGGCCATGCTTTAAAATACAACCATGAAAAGAGGAGTCTTAATTTCATTTTATACAAAACCATTATTGCCAAGTCACTTCCAATATAACTGTGATTAATGTTTTCTCTTAATTTATAAAAATGTAGTGTGCTTATCTTCTAATAATCTATAACACGTGACAGTAATTAGTCCCAATCGTCTGATCGATCAGATATTAATTAAATCTAATTGAGTGGACACATTCATAGTGCACCCTTTTCACCATAATGCCAGTTTTCCATATCTAATGAGAAAATTAATCATTTTTGTTATTATAGCTTCGATTCCGTTGCATCAATTCTGGTGTAACTCAATCTATGTAGTTTTGACTCAATTACAACTCATTCCCTATATTTTTAACCAGTTTAAATGTTAATCCCTACATTTTAAAAAATAAATTACAAGTAATAAAACTGTTTCTTGAAGTTTAGGGGTTAATTTTTAAATGGTTAAAACAACAAAGATTAAGTTACACTGAATGCAATTTAAGAAATAGAGTTTCAACTAAGTTAAAATTATGGAGATTTTATTGCACAAAGTTACAATTTAGGATCTGAGTTATAACCTAGTGATAATTATTTGCTACACAACACACATATTCATAACCCTTTGGGTCACCTGATAATCGACGCCCTTTTCTTTTTTTAGGAAGGTCAGATTCAAGTTTAGTTCGCAACTACATTTGGTTGCTACATAATATGTATCCTGTAAACCGTGGTCCATAAAATGATGATGAACTATATGGTCAAGTTAATTTATTATAACTTGACAATCAATTACATAACGAAACGTGGATGAGAATGAGATGGAGGAAAATTAATCACTACGTAGTCCCCAAAATGCCGAAAAACTAGGGAGACATCTGCCGCTCCAGTCTTTATAAAATTATGATAAAGCTATAAATCTGCCTGGAAAGTATTTGTGAATTCTCAATGTTGTCTTGGAAATTTTTTGGCCTCAATTGTTAACTCTGACTTTTTAAATTTAGAAATCAATTGTAACTTAGGTTATGTAAGAGACTATCTTTAGAATTAATTCAAATATTAATGAACTGTTTATTTCTTTTAAAAAAATAATTGCAATTAAATATTAAATAAAAATCCACCATATAAAAGTTGTATATACATATAGGTATATATATTAAATAAAAATCAACAAATTTTATTTTAGTAAATAAATAATAATTAGAAAAAATAATTGCAAGGTCTAAAATGTATTGAGTCCAATTATTTATATTTGACTTAAGTTTTAATATGTGGATAGCCTTTAAATAACTGTATTAAATTGTAGTTTAGAGTTAAAATATAGGAAAAAAATACAGATCTTTAAGCAAATCTTCCGAAGATTGATAACTCTACCCTGAAGGATTGGAACAAGAGAATAGATGATGTTTGTGGGCATATTAGACCCCCTACAAGACTCCGATTAGGATGTCTCCCCTTATCGGCTTGTCTTTGGTAAGACATGTCATCTTCCTGTTGAGTTAGAGCATAAAGACTATTAGGCCATTAAGCAGTGTAAGATGGATTTGGCTAAGTCTGGGATGGAACAAAAGTTGTAGTTGCAAGAGTTAGATGAACTTAGATTGGATACCTATGAGAGTTAGCGGTTGTACAAGGAAAAGATCAAGGCATTTCATGATAAGCATATCTTGAGGAAAGAATTTTTGTGGGCTAGAAAGTTCTTTTGTTCAATTCCTGTCTCAAGTTTATGCCTAGTAAGCTTCGATCTAGATGGGATGACCCTTTTGTGATCACTAATGTATTTTCTTTTGGTGTTGTTAAGTTGTGTGATTCACCTACAAGGAGAAATTTCAAGGTGAATGGACATCGCCTCAAGCAATTTTATGAGGGATACTAACAGCAGCCTGTGGAAGCGGAGATCCTACTCACTGATGCCATTTATCCTCTATAAGATACCTAGGGAGTATTCTTCTTTGTTCCTCTATTCTCTCTTTCTTTTATTTCTTCCATTTTTCCCATTTGGTCTTTTTCAAAATAGAATTAGTTTTTGTAAAATACAGTTTCTCTTTCTATGATTTCTACATATGATGAACTTGGATATTTTGGTTTTGATGGATCATTATATGTCTTGGTAGTTGATTTTGTGATGTTGATTGCATGATTTGGTATTGACCTCTATGGACTTTGGCCTTGCATGAATGAAATTCATCTTGGATTATATGTCTTGGTAGTTGATTTTGTGATGCTTCCCAAATTGATTGTATGATTTGGTATTGACCTCTGAGAATTTGGGCTTGCATGAATGGAATTCATCTTTTTTTTACCATTCATTCTTTCCTGTATTTGCTCATGATTTATGTTCTCTAGAACTTGCTCCTTTTTTTTTTTTTTTTTTTTGAAATTGCATTTTTCACTTACATGCATATAATAAATATGATGGAGGTTTGTTTTCTTTCTTTGATTTTCTAACTTTGGCCAAATAACTTTTCCTTGCATTTTATTCCCTTTGCTAGCTCCTTTGTGCTTTTTTGACTCATTCTTTTCTAAACAACATTATTAGCCTAAGTGTAAAACCAAGTTTTACCATACCTTGGAAATTTTATTGAGCATTGATTTCCCCTTAGTTTTGTGTCTAAGTGTGGGGGTTGCTCAGAAGTTCTACAGTTTAAGTGTGAGAGGGAGGTATTTGATTTTGTGCCATTCTTCATTTGACATTGATTTGGTCATTATGATTGTGTAAATAGCTAATTGAAAAAAATGGAGCAAAAGAAAAGAAAAAGAAATAGAAGGGAAGAAACATAAAGAAGAAAGCATATATATAAGAAAAATGAATGATATTTTAGTAATTTCATTTTCTTTAGCTAGCGCTCTTTTAGATTTCTTTGGTACTTAGCCTCTGTTTTCCATACTTATACATACCTTCACCTTAGCCCCATTACAACCTTATATAATAAGCTCTCTTGATTTTTGCATGCATGTGTTATGAGTAGTAGAGAAGTAGAAATTGAATAAGCTTATAGTAGGACAATTTTGTTGAGTAGAATTTGAGTGATACATTTATTTTTCCTATACATTTAAGAGATTGATTGAGAGCATCTTTTGACGTAGAGAGATAGAAGAAGAGGGCGTGTTGCTGTTTGGAGACTTCACCTTGAGAGCATTTTGGATTTCACACATTTTTTTGGAAGATTCAATGTGGGTAATTTTTTTAAACAGTCAGTAAAATGATTAATGATGAAAGTAACTCTAATTGACAAATTAAGCATTGACTAGCCATCATAAAACTATTTATAACTAGTCAATGATTAATTAATTAGTAATGCTAACAATGACATTAACGAGAATAACCACACTAGTTTGTCATTAATCAATTAGATAAATGTCTACTATAAAAACATTAGAAATAATCGATGTTTTTATACTAATATAAAACATAATCTATATTACGGTTTTTTATTATGAAATTTCGTTTTTCTTGTTCATACTTTACGATCAATAGATATAGCCATTATTTTGTATTTTCATTGATATAAGGTTGGAAGATGAATTGTTTGTAAGTGTTAAATGACAGTTGTATATAAAGTATCTTTTGTTACTATATAAATAACGGTTATTAACTATGACCATTATTTTTATGTTTTTGTAAATTCTGCCTCGCAATACATGACAGTACGAATGAATAACCGTTACTTTTAAACATTATATATTCTTGTACAACTTCTACCTCGATATACATGATGTTTATTCGATATAACCATTATTTATTAAGCATTATATATGTCAAAAAATGTAGTCGTGATTCTATTTGGGCATTATTACTTGAAATCGATCGTTTTTACCTCAAACATTTATGTCCGTCAATAGTAAATCAGACATAAAAGTTGGCTAGTGGCATTTTTAATTTGTTGAAAGAAATTTTTTATATATTAGTATTTAATCATTAGCTGACATCGTTTATCTAAGCTGACATAGAAACTTAAGTTTTCTACTATTATATTGAATAAAAGATTATTTCATTTGAAGTATTAGGGAGAATTATAGTTTTTTTTTTTTATCAAATAGAGAGAATTATATTTAACCTATAATTTTAAATTGTATTCTTTTGATGCTCAAATTATACCATGCCTTTGACAGATTTTCCCGCTTTCTCCAAGGAAAAAATACAAGGGAGACATTCGTTGCAATTATCCCCAAAATTATTAAAATGGAAGCATGTTTAGAAGTTTTTACTCAAGAGCTGTGGGTATTTGTAAGTTTTTTTTTTTGGCTCAATCCACACAAATGTTTTTTAAAATAGAGGAATAATACCCCTTTTTAATAACCATTTACGTTGACCGTTAATATACTTATTTTTTGACCAAAATTGATTGCATGACAGGCACAAGGCATTTTGGACTCGCCACCTCGTCATTACACCTCATCTTCTTCCCCTTCCTCCCCATTCTGACAGGGTTCAGCTACTAGACCTTAAAGTAGTACAGCAGATGCACCACCAAAGCTCACGCAGAGTATAAACTACTGAGGAACTCAGTTTAGTTTATGTTCCCATGCCATACGTGGAAACTTTTTTGTTGTCCTTAATTAGAAAATTATTTTCGAATTAGAAACTAAAAAGATGCCCAGATCAGAAGCATGCTTTAGGCAAAGTATTTCCACTTCCATCTCTGATTTAGTAACGTATGCTAGATTTAGGTGCTTTTCTGATTGGTGGAGTCTATATTATGGAGAAGTGACATCACTTGCTCTTATCATTAGGTGCTTTTAACCTCATATAGATATATGAATTAATCATTAGTTTATACTTAAATTGGATTCAAGTTTTTAGTGATTAATTAGCACGGTGGTGTCCATCTATACTCTCGTAATTAAACTCACGAGTCAGCTTGCTTAACTTAACTCTTGACTATTAAAACACATTGAAATTCTAGCTGGTTCCTGTATCAACTTAATTAATTGGCCCCATCTAAACTTGGTTATTACTCGTTAAACTTGGGACTCAAATGTCCAGGAGCGAGTTGGATATGCGCTAATTTCACTCAAACCTCCGAGTTGCCTCACCAACTCGATTAGTGTTTGGAGAAAAGATTCTGAAGAAAAGTGAGGAAAAGTAATTTTCAAAAATAGTTTTTGAGTGGAATATAAATCTCAAGTATCAATGCCTCGTAGTATTAAGAATACACGTTTGTTTTGCCAATTTAACTAATTTTTTTCTCCAAAGGACGGGTTATGCTGTCTTGACAGCTTAAGATTGCAAATATACCAAAATTCTAACAGAAAAAATGCAACAAGAGAGTAGAGAGGAAATCAAACACTAATTTATATATTACATCTTCACTAACACTGAGAACTGAAACACACCCGTAAAATTTACACGCACGAGTCGTATTCAATATTGATGAAATCATTCAAATAGAACAAGCTGATGAAAGTTCTTTTCAAGAAATTTCATCATTTCATGTACACAGAAATACGTACTGTCGCTAATTAATCAAACACTTGCAAATTAAACTACAACCACACTGTACTGCAAATTAAAGAAAACTAATTGACATGGTTTCTAAATGATGTTAAGTGAAGTGAAAGATAAACACAGAATGATTAGCTCCACTAATTTTATGTTTATCTCATTCCTTACTTTACTTTAGTTCAATTTATTTTAGATTATCAAAATTCCTGCGATAATTATTCAGGATTAACCTTATTGGGTGTGAATTAATCTCGACCTCTATAAACCTTATTATTACTACCTCGGTTTCCAACAACATTACTTGAACTACCCACAGTGTAGCCATGTTTTGCTCTCGTCTCTTCTTTTGTCTTCATGTTCTTCTCCTTAGCCCTCTTCTCCATCACTATAATTGCAGCTGGGCTTGCTCCAATGGAATAAATTATTGTTGTTCTTCTTACAAACTATTATATGTTTTCTTTTTTAAATTTTTTTTTGACTCATCAGAAATGCTCTTGGGATTTAGATCCTCGATGTGTCGATGAGACGCCAGGCTATTTCCATTTCAATAATGCATGTCTCTTGCTTGTGATGAGTTAATGGCTTTAACCAACCCTCAGCAAAAAATAAAAATAATAGAAAATGTTATCTTCTTCCTCATCAAACTTTAGGAAAAAGTTTGATCTAGGGTTTAGGGTTTAATTTCAATAATGCATGTCTCTTGCTTGTGATGAGTTAGTGGCTTTACACCGACTATCAGCCAAAAAAAAAATGTTATCTTCTTCCTCATCAAACTTTAGGAAAAAGTTTGGTCTAGGGTTCAATTTCAATAATGCATATCTCTTGCTTGTGATGAGTTAGTGGCTTTACACCAACTATCAGCCAAAAAAAACGAAAAAGAAAAAAGAAAATGTTATCTTTTTTCTCATCCAACTTTAGGAAAAAGTTTGGTCTGTGCACAACTAACACACCAACTGCCACAAGTTTGTTTATTCATTATATAATTTATATTTATTACTACCTTTGATGTCTAATATAAGAGCTAGTTGGCGGGTTGGATTTGGCTCGAATATTTGTCCACCATATTATTTATCATTTTTTTCCTCAACTATCAGTGTTGATTGCACACGTTAATAGGGTTTGAGTCATTGAGAAGTTCAATGGAAATTATTCAAGAGGGTATTTTAGGGAAACTAACACACATTTTTTGAAAAATAACTAATTTCCTTAATCTGGCTAAATTTCTCAAGCAGATCTTATATTAAAGACAAGAGATGTAGTATATTTTTATTTTTAATAACAAACAAATAAGTTAAATTTCAAGAGTTCATCAAAGTCTAGACATTTCCACTCTCATGTGATTGGACCAGTATTAATTTATTACCAACGGGACTAACAAGTTGGTTTTATTATATTTGTGAAAGCGTGGTTTAAAACACACAGAATTATTTGTAGTGGTGTGCTGGCCATGCGTTATCATACCTCAATGAAAAGAGGAGTCTTAATTTAATTTTTCACAAAACCATTATTGCGCCGTCACTTCCAATTGTGTTTAATGTTGTATAGGCCGTGACAGTAATTAATCCTAATCGTCTGATCAGTTTATATTAATAAATTTTTATTAGTGATCAATTAGATTTTGATAAAATATAATTGAGTCGAACACAATCATAGTGCACCCTTTCACCAAAATGCCAGTTTTCCTTATTTCATGAAAAAATTAATTTGATTGCAACTCATTCTCTAAACTTAAAATCAATATAGCTCAATTTGTGTAGCTTTGTTTTCTACTGTGGCACATTCCCAAACAGATGGGCAGACTGAGGTAGTAAATAGATTACTCACTATTTTGATGCTGCAATAATTTATAAGAACTTACAGAATTGGGTAAGTTGTTTGCCTCTTATACAATTTTCATACAATATAACTGTTCATTCCTCTAACTCTTTCTCTCCATTTGAGATTGTTAATGCTTTAATCACTACAAAAAAACCTGAAATTACCTACGGAATCTGAGACGGAATTAATTCCTTCGCTAATTAGACACGGATTACCCACTGAAAGTCGTGGGAAAAATTATTATTTTTTTTAAAAATAAAATCTTACCCAAGAATTTTGTGGGTAATTCACTACAAAAACCCGAAACCCACAGAATCTGAGATGGAATCATTTCCGTCGGTAATTAGAGACGGATTACCGATCGGAATCCATGGGAAATATTACAAGAGTTTTTTTAAAAATAAAATATTACCCACGGAATTTCCGTGGGCAATTTGACGGTTTCCATTACCCACGGAATTCCGTGGGTGATTTTACAATTTTTTTATATTAAAAATTTGCAATCCCTAAATACAATTTGAGCGCCTTGTTTTTTACGTAACATCCCATTTTCAAAAGCAAGTATATATATATTTTTTTCATCGAGTAGAGCATCGGAGCGATTGAGTAACGATATTTATATTCAAAATGCCGTAAGTTTGGTGATTACATGGTAGCGGTACATTATACCGAGTGTTTTCAAAGTAAATAACAAAAGAAAGTCTTCAGCTGAGTCCTTATGCGTGCCACTTGCCTTTCTCCTCGATCGTCGGTCCTCTTGACCCTGATGCTATGTTAAGAGCTGAGGTTCAATGCCCATTGAACCTCAGGTAACGGTTAACCTCATGCTTATGTGTGGCAAAATATGTATGACAGATATTCATAACATTACAAAGATTAACCAATACATAGCACACAAAGATGTAAGGTTACAACAATACATAAGCACACAAAGCAGATGTAATGTTAATCACAACAACAGTACATAGCACTCAGCACATGCACAGTCAACCATGTTTGCACCAACCAGTGCCACGACAGCTCCTCTTGTCCTCCGCGCTAGGAAAACTCAACGGCATTACCAAGACTGTAACCCGTATAAATAAAGCTGAATGTATAAACAGTGAACTAAGACAGTCTTAGACACGGTACATGACCCAAGACCAAGTCCTGTCCATGACTCTATGAAATAATCTATCACATATAAGCATACAATAAGCATCAGAGTTAGTGTTACAGTACGCGAACGTACCTTTCACCGTGTAATGGCCAACATGCCTGACCTTTGAACCCAGCCCCGGACTTCCCGGATATCCTAACATATCACCATAATACTTAGAATAATATCCTAAGAGATATTTTCACCTCTATTTACCTCTCTACCCTTGGTGGATTTTTTATTTACAATTTTGCCCTTACATTTATGTAAAAACGAAATACTGAATTTTCTGGGCAGATTTTGCATCAACTTTGAAAAATCATAATTAATTCTAGAAAAAACGAAATGAGGATCCGTAAAATTCTCCGGACTCCTTAGGATGTCTATTTTCAAGTAAAAATAATCAATTTTTCCCAGAACTCACGAATCACTCCCAGGTTTTAAGTTTTGAACCTCTGCCCAGAATTCCTTCATAAAATTGTAGCCCAACTTTGAGAAATTTTATCTCCTTGTACAGAACTCATTTTGACATGTGTTTGACATATTTAAAAAGCCCTATATGTCTAATTTAACAATGAATTTTCCCAGAATTTTTTGACTACATTTTCAAAATGAAATTCTGGCGTTTCCATGACTGACTCCATAAATTCTGAAACCGATGAAATTTCGCTAGAGCTTTGCTACTTTGATCATAATTTTCCAGAAATTTTGCTATACCAAGTAGCTCATCTAAGTTTCTAAATATCATCATTTTTGACTATAAAAACATGATATTAAAATTACTCCAGCATATTTAAAATCAAAGCTACTTCTAACTATGAATTTAAGAACTAAAACTTAAAGAACTTAAAGCTAGAGCTAGAGAACTTACCAAGAACTTTGCTCCTTCTTCTCCAAGACTCTCACTCTCACTTTCCTTCTATGTTTCAGTTCCTATGCTTGTGAATTGGTGAGAAAATATGAAGCATATGGCTTGCTATTTATAGGAAAATGGTATGGCAATTGGGTAAATATTTGCAACTTTACTCTTCTTGTGTATGAACCCTTGGATCTAAACTTAGTAAGGAAGTTTTAATCCCATCCATCCATGTGATTAGAAAACCCTAACTTAATCTCTAAGTTTTTCTTTTTGAGAATTAATTTACTTTAATGAAATCTATTTTTGGTTGCTTGATCAATTACCAATACTTTTGAATTCTGTGTATGTATCTTGATTAGTAGTTGGATATCAAGATTTATGGTCTAATTAGATTTCCCTAGTTGTGCTAAGCTTATTCTTCAATGTTTGCAAAAATAGCCTTTACTAGGCTTACTTTCGAGGTTAAATTATGTGGGTTCAAGATAAGTTCTTATATTTTCTCCAAGGTTCCTACTTCTTCACAACTATTTAAATTTGTATAAATTCTCACTTTATTTGTTGTTTTGAGTTCTTATTGTGTACATAAGATATTTACTTGGATTTCAAACCATTATCAAATTTGCTTTAATTTAATTTTTTCTCTCTCTTTATCCTCTTCCATTTCAATTAATGCATTATCCTATCATCTTCCAATTTGTCCCCTAATTAAATGCTTGCATGTGCTTGCTTTAATAATATCTAGATTACAAACTCATTCCATTTCCCTACACACACACATACACACGTATACACACACACATTCACCACCTCCCCTTCATCTTTTTTTTAAAAATATTCAATATGTGTTTTATTTATCTCACAAAATCAAGAAGAAAGTCGTCTCATTGGTTGATAAATTTTCACAAGGATTTCACTTTATGAAATTAAATTAAAGCCTTAGGATTTAACTTTACTAGATTTAATCCAACCCTTTAATTTGTGTTAATCTCTTATTGGTCCAATTAATTTCATGAGGATTAAGAATATTTTCTTGATTTATCATTGGCAAATTCAATTTCATAAGGATTTGGCTTTATGAGGCTTAATTAAGGCCTTTGGATTTAGCTTTATTAAATTTAATCTTAGCCCTCCATATCTAATCTTAATTAGCATCCCTAATAAAGTAGTTAAGTGTAATTGTTAAAATATGATTGGTACTAAGATTAATTATGATCATTATAAACTACTTATATGCTAATCTTAGTCCTTTATTAGCCATTGGTTCTTAATTAAGGTAATACATCCTTAATTATGCCTTTAACATATGCCACCAAATTAATTGTGAATGTTTATGAAAATAATTCAATTATCATAGATTGAATTATCCACTAATTGTTGGCAATTTTCTCTAATTGGTTTAATTATTTCCTCACAACTTTTTAGCTTTTCATGGCCATTTATGCACCATGTATTAATTCAATAATTATAGGGCAACTTATGGTCCCTAAAATAAAATTGGATTTTTGCCTCTTTAAATTCCAAGGAAAATAAACAAATAAATTACTAAAATTAGAGACAACATACTTTCCTATTTTAAATAGGTATTATTTGGCCAAATTATAATATTTATGATAAATATGAATTTTGGGGTATTACATTTTCATTGTCCGGCGCCTCTTTTGTTTTCGTCAGTCCCTGTGCAAATTTTTCCTTACCCTCCATGCAAAACCTCAGCCCTATATAATCTCCACTATCTATTGCGTTTGTGAAGGTGTGAGTGCGAGTAAGAAGTGGAAGTCTCTCTTCGTTGCCGCGCAACAAATTAACTTTCCCTCCTCTGTGAAAAATTCCATCCTGTCGTCCGAAAGTCCTTACGCTCTTCCGACTTCCACAATCAGCTCTCCTCACCCTCCTCTCAGTCTCTAAGTCTCAGCTTCACTCTTCTCAGCTTCACCATTTGACCCACCCTTTATCTACCCTTTGATGCTCTCGACTCGCAGTACTCGATGGCTACATATTGGGGGTTTCCTCAGCGATTTTTTCTCTGAAACGGTGCTTAATCGCTTCCATTTTAGGTAATGCTTTTTTTTTTCTTCTTTGATTTCCCGCTTCTTGTTTTCATTTTGTGATTCATCGATTCCAAGGATCTTGTTCTTTTCTGCGGATTTGGATTCTTGAGAGGGATTGCAGTCGGTTTAGCTTTGATTACTCCCTGTTGTTCGACTTTTATGATCTTTATGTTTAGAAATGTCTTAATTTTTTGTTTGGATCCAATTCGACTATAGAATTTAAGTGATGGATGGCCGAGGGTGAAAACCTATTGATTGTTTATTGTCTGAGTTCGAATCTTCTTCTGTCGGGAAAAGAAGGGTATTCAATTTAGTTTTAAGTTGTGAAAATATGGAAAGCAAATTTAGTTTTATTATTACCCCTGCTGAAAATTTAGTGTCATGTCTTCTTTTCCTTCTTGTATATGGTTTGGAAAATTGTTGCCTTTCTCCTAATTGGTGTTTGATCCTGCTGTCTCAAGTTTGGACACTGAATAGAAGTGGATTTATAGTTGGAACATATGAATTTTGGGGCTGTGATAAGAAGGATTGAAAATTTTTGGAGTTTGCCTAATATGAAATGCACACTAAGTATTTGATAAAATGTTTGAAAGGAGAATTTCATGCTAAATTTTGTTATTGAATGGAATATTGGAACTTTGTGAAACTACTTTGATGCTTTAGTGTTACATGGTTGTTAAACAGTGTTTATTGGTTAAAAGTTGTTAAGAAATTTGAGTTGGGTGGCATTGCTATTAATAAGGATGCTTGAAGTTACTTGCTAGCAATGTGAGATGATGATGATTGTTTTTATGATAATTGGTTGTGTGTGTGCGTGTTTTGCATTATATTAAAACTTCTCTTTTTATGGGGGAAAACAAAACAAAAGCATCTATCCATTCAAAAGAGGAGCTTTGAATTAGAAGCATTTTGATCAATAAACATGTCCATTCTTTAAAAAAAAAAAATCTTCTTGGATTTAATGGGGGACATAATAAAGTGTTTTCAGTGATGATATTTGTGATAAATGATATAGAAGCATGTTATCTCTTCTTGAGTTTTCTAAATAAATTTTTCTTGCACTTTGAATTTAATTAATATGTGAAGTATTTCATAATTGTGGTTCATGCATGGAGATGGTGAAAGGATTGTTTCTAATTGGAAAAGATGCTGAATCTGTCCAGTATCATTCAATTGTCAACTTCATGGCAAAGCCTCATGTTGAAATCACAAAAACATGAAATTTTCTGTTTGGATGTGGTATCGTAGCCTGAATTTTTTGTAATAAGTAACCATATGATGTGATCAACATGAAATTTTGAATTTTGAACAGGCTAAACCAGAGATAATTGACAAGGTGTGTGTGATAGTCAGGAAACAATTGGCACTACCAGCGGAGTCCCAAAACATCAAAGATTGAGTTGCATTTGACTTGACAAGGTGTGTGTGATAGACAGGAACCTTTGCTAGCATATATATGTTGTACTTTTGGGTTGCATTTTATTGCTGGAAATTGCTGCTGCAATTTTTCTGGGATTAGGAAGTGATCAAACTGTTATTCGGCACTGAATATATTGCCTTGTTTTTGTACTTTTAGGCAAATCCTTCCTCTTATTCAAGCGAAATTTGACTATCCATGTTACAGCTGGAAAGTTACTCTTGCCAGTTATAATCAAATGTGGTTTGAAGGCTGGGCGGTATATCTAATCTCTTATATTTGTATTATATTTAATTGTTTCCTCATGATGTTTTTATTTTTTAAACTTTTTTATTTCTCAATTGTGCAGAGAAAATATAAATGTCTGCCCAATATGAAGATGACGTGAAGAGAATTTGGAATACAAAATGCTAAGAAATCTTAAGAGGAACAATGCAGAGAATCAGAAATGACTTGTTTCACAAGCAAGTTGGGCCCAAGTGGATTCCTCACGAAGTGATGAATGAGTTAGAGAGAGTATGGACATCACTAGAATATTTGAGAATTTGTGAGGTAGGAAAGGCCAATCGAGCGCCTAGTAAGGGTGGGACTCAACATAAAGGGGGGAGCATTCCTAATTCTGAGCATAAAAGGAGGATGGTTAGATTTTATTCTCAATTTATTCAAGGCTTCATATAATACATCTTTAAATACCTACAAGCTGAACATTTGGGAAGGGAGCTTTCAGTCTTTGAATTTTTCAAAAAGACTCATTATAATGAGAAAATTGGAGAATTTGCGGACTACCGTGCGGCTGCAACTCATGTAAGCATATGTTTCATTTAGATATTTTTTTTTTTAAAAAAAGTAACTTGCGACCTTGTAGTGATTTGGAAGAGTGATGATTGCTACAAATCTTGTTTGTTGTGAGTTTATTTTCTAATATTAGTGTAAGCATATGTTTCATTTAGATATTTTTTTAAAAAGTAACTTGCGAGCTTGTAGTGATTAGGAAGAGTGATGATTGCTACAAATCTTGTTTGTTGTGAGTTTATTTTCTAACTACTTGAAAGCTGGAATATTTGGTATTGTTCCTGCGGGTTTGTTTCACCTTTGATGATCAGTCATGCCCCATAGGAATTTTGTTCATGCTAAATTTGTTTTCATTTTTCCATAATATACAGTCATAGGGTCTTTGTTGCAAATAACTAAATGGGTAGGCTTTCTCATTCTCAACTTGCATTTCTTCTTGTTGATCTGTATTTTATTTTATTCCATCCCTACATTTCAAGGACTTTCTTATTTTCCTATGTTATTTGAACTTCCAGTTCTTCATCCATATTGTAGTATTTTATGTATGACAACAAATATATATGGAAAAGGATGGAGATCGCCATCCTTTTAGGATTTTATGTGCCCTTGTATTTTATGAGAAGCTTTGGCGGCGTTTGAGATGTGTGATTCGGTTATTCCCTTGTAATGTTTGGGGTCTGGGAAAAATAAGCTATATAATTTTGGGCACAAGAATACGAGGGATCTATCTCTTTTATGTTTGTCGCTAAATCTAATTGTTGCCGATACCGGTGACGGTTTGTTTTCGGGCATAGTTGTTTTTGGTTTGTGCCATTTCCATTTTATTACTCCTTGGTAAAGTTGGTGTTTCCCTTTTATTTTTCTGCTTAATGATCTCCAATCCTTACCTTGCAGTTGATAGTTAAGTTTGGCTTAGCATTCACCATAATAACACATTTAATTGAAAGAAGGTAGATGCTTGGTGTTAGGAATTAGTCATAATGGGCCTATTAACTTTAAGGCCCTCTCTTGTGTATATATATATCCCTCTTGTGTACATGAATACTTACGGAATTCATATTATATTTTCTTAGTTTACACTTGGAATTGAGTTTAAGTGCTGGCAGCCCAAACAAGTTATTTAAGTTGGAATGCTGGTATGGCCTTAAATTCAATTGAGATATTCATGAGAAGCTCCATAGATTATCTTTTAATTGATAGATAATTGAAAGACATACGGATTATCAAATTGAAGGATGAACTATGAAGGTAGGAGAAATAGAAGGGGCTGAGGAGTTTTGCTAGCTATTTCCTTCGCTTGATGCCTGGGGTTATTCATTTTCTTGTTCTCGAGATGCTTTTAAAACTAAAGTTACTTCCCTTTCCTTAACCTTACGTGTTTCGATTACTCTCTGAATTTTTTTCTAGAACTGTCTGCTGTCACAGTGCAAGGCTTTATCACCACATACAATTTGCCAGGTGTCAATATTTCGAAACAATCTGATTCCATGTTCTAGGTGTGGGTTGCTGTATTTCAGTTGTTGGTGGTGCACCTCTACTTATACATTCATTTGGTCAGTGATAGGGCAAAACTTTGTAGCCTAAAAACTCCACAAGTGCACGGGCCGTATCAAGTAATAAAGTGATAAGAAAAGTATCGTTCCCACGAGGACTTAGTATCACAACTTTAGTTAAGCAGTAATTTCACAATTTCGTTTAAGTTGAGCAAAACAAATTGAATTTAATTAAGATAAAGGAAAAGAAAATCAAAACTAAAATGAAAATAAGAAAACTACAACAGTAATCAAATGAGCAACCCAGATCACTAATCCCTTGTTAGCTTCATAAATCTTGTTTTCACTAATTTAATCAGCTTCAATATCAATTTTGTTAATCTTGAGTATAAATAGCTATAAGTGCTTGTCGGTCCACTTACAACCCTCTCTTGAGTATAACTTGTTATGTCTAACATAGTTACTCAAGAGGCAACAAAACTCGGACACACTCTTTATCAATTATATGGGGCCATTAGGTATATGTCTATCCTAACCGCAAATCAAATCATAATCTAATCCCATATTACTTAATCTCAGAGCCTAATTAAAATCCCCTTCGTCAAGGTAAATCCTAATGCTCAAAATCATATTCAATGATGGCCAATCACTAAATAGATAAAACTAACCAAGATTAAGTAACCAAAATTAATATCAAATTTAACTAAATAATGAAAACAAAATCCAATTCACCCACAAGTTCATAGGTCCTCTAAGTTGCAAAACCAACTAGCCACACATGGCTCTAATAAAACTAATAACAAAGAGATAAAAATCTAGGTTCAAAGAATAAAGAGAAAACGGAAAGAAAATCACCGTCGCCTCCACAGTCCTTCCGTGGAGATGATGAAGAGAACCAAAACGCTTAGCCGCTACTCTTCTGCTTCTTTGTTCCTTCTTGTTCTGCGCCTCTCTCTGATCTCCTCTCTTCCTTCTTCTCCTTCTTGTTTCTGCCTCCCTATTTATAATTTAGATCTTGGGTCATTGATTCTCCTTTTCTTATTAAAAAAATATCACATATCTTGTAATCATTCCACCGTATCACGCAATTGATTTTGTTTATATTTTTCTTGCATGGGACCACCTAGTTTAGCTAATTGTATATCCTCTTAATTGCTCTTTCTACTTCATTCCAAATCAGCAAATATTTCCTACACAATAAAAATAGGATATGAGTAGATTTTATGTCGATTTATTCTTTGATCCTAAGTTTGATTCAATGATGGAAAAGTCAATAAAAGATAATTAAATAGGTATATAATATCAATAATTCCAATTAATTCTTATAAAATATACACCTATTTAATAATAAAATATACACTTATCAGTCATTTTAGTTCTCTAAGGGTTTTGATGATTTCCATTGGTTGAAAACAAAGCATGGGGTTTTTGCTCTCAATTGATGAAAAACTCACTATAAGAGCAAACCTCGAGGTTTGCCAAGAAACCTTGGCTTTACGAGGAAGGCTCAAGGTTCTCGTGTTTTTGAATTGAAAAATTTGGTTTCACAAAGTTATGTGAAACCTCGAGGTTTGGCAAGAAACCTCGAGGTTTCGCCCTTCCGAGGAAACTCGCTTTATCGCGCTTTTCCAAACCTCGAGGTTTGAGCAAAACCTCCGTGTTTGAACTCAATCGTGTTTCTTGTGTTTCTCAAAAATATGAGAAACCTCGAGGTTTCTGGACAAACCTCGAGGTTTGCCTTGCGAAAGGTTCTGCAATCTTTCCAAGTTTTCAAAACCTCCGGTTTCACATAAACCTCCGGTTTATGTTTTGGCACAAAACGAGAATTTGAAATTTAAAGTGAAACCTCGACTATTGTTTAAAACCTCGAGGTTTCTAGATTCAGAGAGCAAACCCCTTTTTACTGAATTTGAAAACCTCCAGGTTTCCAGAGAAACCTCCGGTTTGCTCTTGGCGCAAAATTGAGAATTTTTTAAACTTCAAGAGAAACCTCGAGTATTGAAGAAAACCTCCAGGTTTCTTGATCCGAGCAAACGCCCTTTTGCAAGGTTTCACTCTCAAAGTGAAACCTCGAGGTTTTGAGAAAACCTCGAGGTTTTATCACACGAGACAAAACGCTTTTCTGCTCGTTGAAAAACCTCCAGGCTTTGGAGAAACCTCCAGGTTTGGTGTTTTGGACTTAAACCTCTTTCACTTGCTACAGGTCCAAAACCTCGAGGTTTCCGAAGAAACCTCCAGTTTCCGAAGAAACCTCCGGTTTCTCGGCGTCTTCGTAAATTCAAATCGACGATTTTGCTATACCTTCTTGTGTGATCTTAATACTTCCTATGATTATTCTCTAATGTTCCTAGACATGTTTAATCACTTTATTGCCGAGTTTCGGACAGATTAGAGAATGTATATTGAAGGTTTAAAGCAAAAGCAAAAGTGATGTCGACATTAAATGCAAACCCGAAAGTTGCATTCTTTTGGGTAATCCATCTGCACACGCCTACAAAGAATTAAAGAATGATTTCTACTTCCAAAGAATGCTATTCCAACGGAAAATTCAAAGAGTCAACTTTGAACTTCGCCCAAATGGATTAAGTGAAGTTTAGAGAGAGAAGAAGACCAAAGCTTAACCAAAAATTGGTTAATCAAAGCAACGGTTATATTGATAAATCCAACGATCATTTAATGCACTCTGAGTATAAATAGAGTTGCATTCAAGTCTTCTCAACAACTACAACTACTGAAAACTCATAGTATTCAAAGTTCTTCAACTACCTTTCAGTTTTCAGTGATATTTTGTCTTTTGACATTATAAGCTTCAGTGTTTATCATTATCCACTCTTAGAGAGAGTTTCTGTTTGTAAAACGTTTATTGTAAAGAATCATAAGTCAGGGGACTTGGTGATTTGGGAGTTCATTGATTACAACTTGTAAGGGAGAGTGAGTTCTAGTGAGAGAACTACTCTTGAGTGTAGAGTGTGTAATCAATTGTGATAGTGAAAAGCCCAGAAAGTCTTGGGACTGGATGTAGGTCAAGTGGTTGGACCGAACTAGTATAAATCTCTGTGTCTAGCTCTTCTTCTCTATACTCTGTTCATCCCTGTTTTGCTGTTACAAAATAGTATAGTTTTTAAAAGTTTTTGAAATACCCAATTCACCCCCCTCTTGGGTATTTAGCTCCATTTTCAAGTCAGACCTCAAGCCTTTTCATGCTCAGGGTTTTATATATGTTTAACGGAACCTTTGTGTAGCTCAGTTCCAATGTTTCTGTCTGCTAGTTGTCCGCTGCTGATTAGATTCTGCTACAAGTGGACTAATTATGGTAAAGGATGGAGATCCTAATGCGGATTAATAATTCCATCCTTTACCATTGAGATCGCCATAAAATGCTTATCATAACTCTATAAATGAGATTAAAAACATAATTTCCCCCTTTAGCCAATTAGCCCTGATTTAGTTGTACCTGATTTATTCCGCCTTGTGGTTGCATCTGACTGACTACTTTTTTGCTTTGATGAAACCCAATTCATTGAGTTAAAAGAAAAGTTTTTTGTTCTTCCAAAATTTTCTTGCTTAACATCTTGATATATAAAATATTCTAGTTGGTACTTCTTAGTAATAACTATTAAACAAACTGGTCTTTTTGTGCCAATTTATCATGATTGAACTTGTGTGTTTACATTGATCTATTCATTATCTTTGGTTGCCTTGCTCGATTTTCATTTATAGTGCAAATAGAAAACTAGATTGTTGGTTGGCTGGTTGCTATCAGATCATCATAATTTACATGGATCTGTAGTCTCTTATGTTAGTTATGTAGTTCTTTATTGTTTCTGATATGGTTCATCCTTCTTTATCAGTTTTTCGATATGTTTTTTTTGTACTTTTTGCAGGATGAATTTTTGAGACGAAAGGCATCAATCAATTTTGAGGGAGGCAATGTCCAATCTAATGAAGATGAACTCAATTTATGGTTAGAAGTTATTGGTGGTAAGGACAAGAAAGGCCGAATCTATGGCCTTGGATCTGAAACTCAACATGTTGTCTCTTTTGCATCCCTTTAAAAGGGGACGCCTATGTGAGTGATGTAGTAAAGTCATGACTTACTGCATCCCTTTTACAAAAGGGATGTTGAAAATATGACTTACGACGTCCCTTTTACAAAAGAACGTTGAAAAATATATATTTTTCTGATGTTTGACACTACCTCTAGCTAACACTTTTCCTTCTCTCCATGCATCCAACCTCCTCCACAATGCCTCCCCATCCTTTGCTATTCATAGGGAACGAGGTAATGCTAAGTGGTGCTATGTGAATCCACGAAAACTTCGTTACCGACGTCCATGGCTTAAATTGTCGACTCTAGAACAACATGATAGCTCGTTTAGAATTGGTTATCTCATTTACAATTGTTCAGACCAATAAATAGGAAATAAATGTAACTAGCTGGAGAAAAGTTATCCTTTAACAAACAATAGTTCATCATCTCAAAATTACCAATATTGATAATAATCTGAAATGGGTTGAAGGACTAGCTAAAACTAGTAGATCAGGTTTCAAGCAACAGAATCTAAAATCCAGATTTGGGCGTCCAGGTGTCATTGAGATTAACATTCCTTATGACAATAGAAGCAAAGAAATTAAATAAACCAAAATACAAAGCGAAAGAGTCAAATAGCAGAAGCTGGAAGATGGATCATTGTTAATGACGAAGATGGCAATAGTAGCAACGTTAACAATGTCGTGGCCATTGCTAATAAATTGCAGATTCTCTCCTATAATTGTTACTTGACAGGAGAAGCTCTTGTAATAGAGAGATAGAATAAGAGGGAATGTTGTCGTTTGGAGACCTCACATTGAGAGCATTTTGGATTTGCTCAAATTTCTTTAGATCTGCCCAAATCTGTCACCGTCATCGCCGTAACAATTTTGTTTCTTTAGATCTACCTTCGTGGTGGCAAGGAAAGTAGAAATCATCACCCCTTCTTTGCCTCCCGACGGGTACTTCTTTAGATCCAGCGATGGTATAGTGTTCTCTGGTTCGAGTTCAACTCTGCCTAGCCTCTCATTCCCGCTGCCTCAAACTCTCCTAGCCGATGGTAATGACGGATGACAAAGGCCAACTTCTCTTCTCCGGTCAAGCTCCACCAAGTCACAGCTTTGAAACTCCCTTCCTCACGCCACCGGCAACAATGGAGGTAGGAACATATGTCGTCGACGATGGAGGTGGACTCAGGTGGAAGAAGTGAGTGTTCAAATTGATGCTCTCATCCTTTGTTGAATCCACAATACTCTCATGGCGTCTGTGTGTATGAGAGAGATATATATGAGATGAGATGTTTGTGTGTGTCAGATTAATTTGTAGTGCTCTCAAGTCGTTTGAGTGTGTGTGTGTGAGAGAAGAGATGAGATGAGATGTGTGTGTGTCAAATTTCTAATTGATGGGAAGACTTTAGAATCCCAATTTTGAATTTGGGATGATAAAAAACAACTTTTGTCGCCCTAACTCTAAAAGGGATGCCAAAAGTGATGTTGTATTGGCGTTGACGTCTCTTTTATAAATTGGGACACCAAAATCCCCTTCTTTTGGCTTCCTAATTTCAAAAGGGACACCAAAAATCAACTTTAATTAGTGTCTTTTTTGTTAAATGGAAAACTAATATATCAAAATTTCTGCACATAATTACAAAAATGCC
Organism: Acacia acuminata; assembly: GCA_019022655.1. Lineage (NCBI taxonomy): Eukaryota > Viridiplantae > Streptophyta > Magnoliopsida > Fabales > Fabaceae > Acacia > Acacia acuminata. The sequence continues at coordinate 1,971,902 of JAFJYI010000042.1, read as the reverse complement.
ATCGCTTTATTTTTTACTTCAATTTTTTTTAAAAGCGACTTTTTTGGGGAAGTAAAATCTGTATTTTGTAGTAGTGTAACTTAGTACCTTAATATTATTTTGCCTTTTACTACACACACACACACACATATATGTATGTATGTGTGTGTATATATATAATGTGTGTGTTTGTGTCTATATATATATATATGTGTGCGTGTGTGTGTATATATGTATGTATGTAAATATATATAGGATTAACATATCTGCATTTACTGCAGATATGTTTTCTAAAGCAAGCCTAAACACACCGTTTCATTTTTTTAATAGGGTTCAATAATCAGTCTTGCTGCTCGTCTGATCCGAATCCCCCTCAAACAAAAGTCTTTTCCCTCTTATCAACTCCAGCATTTTTGTTGCATCTAACCTTGGAAGGTCACAGTCTTGCAGTTACCATATCCACTTTGAGTAGTCGCTATCTAATCTTCCATTCCCCAAGCAATCGAAACCCTTGTCTATGAAAAGACATGAATCTTTCGTGCACAAAGGATAGCTTTCATAAAAAATCCAACTCCCTTTTATTAAATCACAGTCTTTGACTGTTTTATGCGCAATCTTCCTCCTAGTTAGAACTTCAATCTTCTTCGACAAAGATGGGGTAACAAACTCCTCCTTCCTGTTGCCATCATTTTTCTCATCTAAACCAAGAAGAATTAGACCCGGAATAACGTAAAGTTTCTAGTAAAAACAGTCGAGTTCAGAATGGTCAAAGCTATGTGATCCCGAATGAGAGATCTGTTGAATTGGACTTGATCTGCTGGTGGACTGAAGGTAAGAACTTTTTGACCCAAAACGTGAAAGTAGTAAGGAAGATGACAGAGGAATGCAACTGATGGGACCAAATGCGATGGACAAAAAGCGTGTTTTATTCCCAATAGGCTAAATCAGACAAATAGAGACACTGATTATTGAAATAAGCCGCCCTCTTAAAAAAAATGAAACGTTGTGTTTAGACTTGCTATAGAAAACATATCTGCAGTAAATGCAGATATGTTAATCCCAATATATATATACGTGTATGTGTGTATTTCTGAGTTATATCCCTCCCATTTCACCATCAACAACTTGACTTACGAGGAAAATTTGAGGTATAACTAGAAACTTCCTAATCTACACACAAAATTTAAGATAAATCACATTATTTATGATTTATTGGATATGATATGATTGATGTACTTTTTATTTTATGTTTATTATTGATTTCAAACAGTTTTTGGAAGATTCAATCTGGGTAATTTTTTTAAACAGTCGGTAAAAGGATTAATCATAAAAATAACGCTGATTGACAAATTAAGAAACGACTAGCTATCACAACTATTTATTACTAGTCAATGATGAATTATTAATGGTAATAAAGACATTAACGAGAATAACTACGCTACTTTGTCGTTAATCAATTAGACTAATGTCTATTATAAAATATTAAAAATGATGTTTTTATATTAATATAAAAAGATAATTTATATGACGGTTGTTTATTATGAAATATCGTTTTTTGTCGTTCATATTTTACGGTCAACATATATAACTGCCATGTTTTTATTTTTGTTGATATAAGATTAGAAGATGAATCGTTTATAAGTGTTAATTGACAATTGTGTATTAAGAACTGTCATTTTCATGACTATATAAATGATTATTGTTAACTACAACCGTTATTTTTGTGTTTTCGTGAATTCTGCCACACAATACATGACGGTGCGCCTGAACTACCATTACGTTTAAGCGTTATATATAAATATCCTTGTGCAACTTCCACCTCAACATACATACATGACATTTATTCGATGTAATAATTATTTATCAAGCGTTATACATCCCAAAAATGCAGTCGTGATTCTAGTTGGGCGTTGTTATATGAAATCAATCGTTTTTACCTGAGACATTTATGTCGGTCAATGGTAAATCAGACATAAAATTTATCTTTTTTGATTTGTTCAGAGACTTTTTTATATATTAGTATTTAATTATTAGCAGACATCTTTTATCTCAGCTGACATAGAAACTTAAGTTTTATACTATTATTTTGAATAAAAGCTTATTTGATTTGAAGCGATAGAGAGAATTATATTTTGTTTTTTATTTATCAGATAGAGAGAATTATATTTAACCTGTAAGTTTAAATTATATTCTTTTGATGCTCAAATTATACCATGCGCGTACAAGATTTTCCCACTTCCTCTAAGGAAAAAGATACAAGTGACACATTCACCACAGCTATCCCCAAATTTATTAAAATGGGATCAGTTTTCACTCAAGAACTATGGGTATTTGGAAGTTTTTCTTGGTTCATTCTTGTCCTAAAAGATTTTAAAATAGAGGAATGTTACCCCTATTTTAACACCCATTTCCGTTGACCTTTAATATTTTTTTTGACCAAAATTGACTGTGTGACAGACACATGGCATTCTGACTCACCACCTCGTCATTACACCTCATCTTCTTCCCCTTCCTCCCCATTTTGATTGGGTTTTGCTACTAGACCTTAGAGTATTACAGCAGATGTACCACCAAAGCTCACGCACAGTATAAACTACTGAGGAATTCAGTTTAGTTTATGTCATTATATTTTTCCCGTGCTGTACATGGAAACTCTTTTGTTGTCCTTCTTTTTTGGCTCAAAATTTTGTTGTCCTTCATTAGAAAATTATTTTCGAATTGAAAACTAAAAAGATGCCCAGATTCGGAGCATTCTTTAGCCAGTGTATTTCCACTTCCATTCACTATGCATGACTCATCTAAAGTAGTACAGCAGATGCACCACCAAAGCTCACGCAAAGTATAAAGCAAGGTTATTAAAATCGAACCGGTCATTGAACTAGTCGGGGTACTGGGTCAAGGGTTAGTGGGTCAGACCAGAGCTAAACCGGGGCTACACCGGTAAGAAAATGAAAATTTCAACGTTATTAAGATGAAATTAAAAAAATTAAAAAATAATATTTTATATTTCCCATTAAATAATGGTTTGGGAAGTAGGCAAAGTGATACGACCTATCAATTGAGCTCATTAGATTAGACTTTAGACTTCATCAAAAGATGAGCACAGGCTGGATCATCAAAGGACTCTATAGTAGTACTAGTACCATCTTTTTTTTTTTGAAAAAAAAAAATCAGATAAAAATCAAATGAGTGACGTATTTGAGAGGAAGAACCAATAAAGTTTCATTGCAGAATTGAGTTTCAGGCTATATCAGTTCATTCCTGAAGATCTCTCAGAACTTGATTTTCAATCCAAACTCATCGTACTTCTGTCCGTGCTCCGGCGTCGTTCAGTTTGTCCGGATCTAGCCAATGATCGCTCTTCTTCCTCACCTTGTAAGTTTCTTTGAGAGCTTGCCATTGATCCGTCCATCTCTCGTTGCAAGAAGATTCTAGCACCGATTCTCTATATTTCATGCTTTCCAATTATCTGGCTCTGTTACTCGTTTGGACCATTTCCGGCTCCTCCTATGTCTTCTTCTCTCCTCCTTCTCCTTCTTTTTCTCTATATTTCTCACAAGTTTTAGGCAACCTTTGGAAAAAAAGAAAGAAAAACCCAACCTCGGTTTCTATGATTTTTTGGACCGGCTAAATGGCCGGTTCACCGGTTTTCGGTCCGAACCATTCAGTTCGGTTCGGTTTCCATAACCATGGTATAAACTAATGAGGAATTCAGTATAGTTTATCATTATATTGTTCCCTTGCCGTAAGTGGAAACTTTTTTGTTGTCCTTCATTAGAAAATTATTTTCGAATTAAAAACTAAAAAGAGGCCAAGATCAGGAGCGTGCTTTAGCCAAATTATTTCCACTTTCATCCACTATGCGACTCGTCTGAATTAGTAACTTATGCCAACTAGATTTAGTTGCTTTTCTGATTGGTGGTGTTACATCCCTACCAGCCTCGCCCTTTCAGGTGGCGGGTTAGAGGGATTCTTTTTACTTATTACCTCTCCTTTGTTAATTAGTCCTTTTACCATACACCAGAGCATGCGCAACAGAGCATATTATCGGTTTGGACAACCACAATATATTGGTAAAAGTGTAAAAATCAAAATAGTCCCCGTAGGGTTAAGAATACAGTCATCCAAAATGAAATACTAAGTAGTAAATAAATATATACAGTCATCCCAAAATAAATATACAAAGTATAAGAGGGTATTCCCTATTTCTTCAATTCTCCGCCATATGCCCTTACCTTTTCCGACTTCCTGAATAGCTTAATGTCTTTCACCTGTATCTTCAGAGTGGTCTAGAGTTCAAGAATGAACTACAGAGTAATTGTTAAACTCAGTATAGTATGTATACAATGTATGTATACAGACTACAACTAGGAAACACAAACATAATCATATATGCATTTAGTATCATAATCAGAGTCATACATTACAACATATCGTTGAGCTGCATTATCAAGGCAAGCCCCAGAATCATCAAAGCCGTCGAGCTGCCTCAACCAAGCTAGCCTCATAATCCAAACAGCCGTTGAGCCACTTAACAAGGCAAGCCCTAGAAAATCCTCAACGCTAGGTCAACACAGTAGCCAGGCCTCAAACCCAACTATCCTGAATGCATCTTAGGCTCGGTAGCGACCTAAAGACACACAGTCTACTAGGCCTTACAGCCCTACACATTTTTCAATTTTAGTACACAAACATACCACAGTAACATAAAGTACATGAGTAAACAGTTACTACCTGATAGTTGTTCATTGTCTAACAGCATTTCCCAATGCTTGTAAAGTCTCTTCAGTCACGTGTTAGCCCTAAATAAAGCAAACACATCTATTTTAAAACCTTTCTTTAATCGTATTGTCCAGAATTCTAGCAAGTTCATAAGTTCTTATTTCTTCAAAGTTAGGGTTTTCGGGTTCGCAGATCATGACCTTAACCAATTTTCATGAAAAATTACGTTTTAAATACATTGGAACCCTTAAAAACATCAAAATCATATCACAACTTCATGCTCAAATTAGCTAATCAAAAATCCCAAACTTCAGGTCATAAGAGCTAGTTTCGAGCTTACCTTGATCTTGAGCTTTAACTGGTGTTTTGGGTACTTCTTTCGGGTGAATAAACTTGGCTGGACCTAGCACTCCTTGAGCACGTCCCTTGTAGCCAAGAAATGGGGGAGGTGTGTCCTTAAATAATGGTTCTGGGTGCAGTGAATTACCCAGTTCACGCTATTGTCTGCTGGTTAAAAGAGCGCATTTGGGTTTCTTTACTTCTTTACCAAGGAATTCAAGTTCCTTCTAGAGAGGGGACATGTGGCACCTTTTTAATCATTAAAATCAAATTTTATTTACTTTTACTTGAATATCCAAGTCACCATTTTGTCCGGTGGTTAATAGGTGCATCGGTGGTTAATAGCTCACTCCCCTCTTGCTTTTCCTCAAGTTTTTAGATCTTTTTCCTTGGCTTATTCCTGGTATGTGGCGCCATCTTACATCTTGAGACAACATTATATTTATTCATTTGATTCAAAAGGAAATCCCTAATTGGTCCTTGTTGATTCCCTTTCATCAATTTACCTTTCCCTAAGGCTTGAATCTTGTGATTGGGCTTATATACATATTAAATCAACTGCTTCCTCCTCCTAATTTTGTGTGGACAAGATTGATTGCTTAATGGGGAAGGATTTACCTTTTTCTAGAAGCTCATGATGACATTGTACTTCCATTTCCAAAAAGTCAAACTTTTCTCCTTGTGATGTCACGTGTCTCCCTACTAATGATTATAGTTAAATTTTGCTTTTCCATGTACATAATTTTTGCATATTACTCTTTCTCATCTTCTAAAAAATGCAGGGGACCCTTATCAGTCTAAGAAATGTCATATGCATATCTATTTTAACACATTTTTGCTCAACTAATTGTCCTATAACTTAGGACATAGCTAAATGGAAATTTTACCAATCGATCAACATCGTATAAGTGTTTTGTGCCCTCTGCACAATACTTTATTTTCTATGGCCGTTGAGCTCTTGGTGAAAATACTCATGCAAAAGGGAGTGCAAAATGACTCAAAATATGTCAAGAAGACACTTAAAAATCCCCAAATCAAATGACCAAAGTGCCTTTTCAATATATCATCTCAACTTGGCTTATTTTACAGGTTTGGTTGACTTTTCTCTCTCTTTCCCTTGCCTTGCACGAATTTGAGGCTTATTGAAGAAGCCTATGACTTATCCTTATGACATAAACATATGCTTATGTGTCTCTATAGCAATTGGTCAAATTGCCCTTATTCGTGTCTTATTTCACAAGCTACATGTCTTCAAATATCTTTTCAAACTTGGCTTCTTCAACAAGCTCTTTGACTTGTCAACTCTTTATCCAAGTATGACATGTGGCAATTGTGCATTAAATGTTGGGTTAAGGTGCGATTTGGCCAATAAACTATTGGCTCAGGAGCGTCCAACACAATTAACTATTAATTGGACCTTAAATACCAACAAACTATTTAAAATGAAAAATGAGCACAATTCCGTTACCAACAATTTAACACAGTTGGTTCACTATTCATCTCCTACTTCCATCTTCATGGTTCACTATTCATCTCCTGCTTCCATGGCTCTAATCCATCACCAATTCCTTCCTTCACGCATCCTCCTTCGCCCTTCTAATTCACCTCACAAATTTTCAAAGCCCTCCATATTTTCATTCTCTAAAATCCCAAACTCACTCTCTCTATGTTTTTTAGCATTATCAACATATGTTTCTCAGTCTTCAGGCCCCATTTTTCTCCTATTACTCAAAGAAGATGAACGACAAAGGGCTGAGGAGGAAGATATGGAAGCGGTGGCTGAGAAAGAACATACAAAGGAACCAGATGATCCAATTTACAGATTCTTCAAATCTCACACTTCAACCTCTAGCCAAGACCCTCAAAGAGAAGGAAAATTAATCCTTGGGGAGAACCATCACGTTTCATGGCATCTTGCTTCGAAGCCGCGTTTGTTGAAGAAGCCGAAGTTGACTTGGATTCCGAACTCTCGATTATTGAGAAACAGGAAGAGGTAAGGGAGAAAAATGAATTGTCTGCTATCCAGAGTTTAGTTAAGAATTTCATTATTTAAGTTTTAACAAATTACATGAGAGGTGGTAAAGTGTCGAATTTGATGAGAACTTAAGGGAAGTGCTGTCGGTATTGTGGAAAGAGTGAAGAAATTGGAATGAAAAAGATGTGATTGCTACAGATCATCCATGCAAAAATCATTCCCTTATGCTTCATGCTTGATTCCTGGTAGCTAATCCACTAGAAAGGAAGGAAGCCATCAGATTTGGTCCTTTCGTTGTGTGATCGAGCTTTGCTATTGGGTTCTTATTTATTAACTGAAATTGCCAGACTTGGATGCGATTGGGGTTCTGCAAGTCGAGCACATTCATGTTATTAATAGTGATGGATTTGATTTCTTCCCTGGCTTTGCAATTTTTCTGTGATCTTGAATGATATTTTCAGGCTTGGTGGACTAGCGAAATCACTCGCATAGTCGAGCTCTCTTAGGGTTCTTGCGTGGCTCTCTCATCTCATCTTCGTCTTTGATTATAATTGGTGTGCACGGATGTTTCGATATTCACCTAGGCATACTTGCTGTTGTGGTGGAAATGAAGAAGTTGGACAGCGAGAGGGTCGACAGATGGAGAAGGAGTGAGAAAGAGATGGAGATGGTGGTCGACTATGGTGATAAAGATGGAAGCAGGAGATGAATAGTGAACCAATAGTGTTAAATTGTTGGTAATGGAATTGTGCTTATTTTACATTTTAAATAGTTTGTTGGTATTTAAGGTCCAATTAATAGTTAATTGTGTTGGACGATCCTGAGCCAATAGTTTATTGGCACTACTATAGAAATTGGATTTAACGTCCCTGATTGGCGTCCTATTATTAAAAAAGGAAGTAAAACAAAACGCGGTGGCATTTTTGTAATTAGCAGGTGACTTTTGGAGTCTAATTTTATTTCTTAAGCGCCAAAAGCAAGCGAAAAGGAGTCTAAGTCTGAAAATTAGACTCCTTAGGTAGGAAAAAGCAAACCATTTGGAGTCTAAGTCTGAAAATTAGACTCCTTAGGTCGGAAAAAGCAAACCATTTGGAGTCTAAGTCTGAAAATTAGACTCCCTAAGTATAAATTTGGAGTCTAATTTTTAGAATTAGACTCCTTAGACGATCCCAAAAACACCAATTCCCACGGGCCATTGCACACGATTCTCATTCTCTCGGAATCGACTCTCATTCTCTCGGAGCCAATCTCTCATTCTCATTCTCTCATTCTCAACCCTGGTCCGCCTGCCCTCACTCCGCCGTTGCTCCGTCGTCCCCCTCTCCACCGTAGGTGCTCCGATCTTCGTCTCTCCCGCGTATTCATTTCGGTTTTCCAATTCTCAACAGTCAAGTCAGCAAAAGGTACTCTCTTCTTTTCCAAATCTCCTAATCTAGGGTTCCTTCATTATTGATTTTGTTCGTTCCTTCAAACCAACCGTAGTCTTGCCCTAACCCCTGAATCTCTTTCATTTCTATTTACGATTTTGAGTTTTTTCTCCAGCTAATCGTGTTACACCGAGCCAAAAACACAAACCCAATGGAATCGCCAAAAATGCAGCCATTACACGCAAAATCGCTTTGTTTTTTCATATTGTGAATCAAGTGGATACCAGGCTTGAACTGCACTGCCAGTGATGCCGAAACCTGTGAATCTTTCTCAATATTGTGACACTACCGTTGATGCATCTAACTATTTGATCACTACATCAATGGCCAAAGCAAAATACTGAAGATTTTCATGCAAAGAATTCTCATCTAGGGCTCATTTCACCCGTCAACAAGCTGGGATGCCACCTTGAAAATGTAAGTAAGACATATATTGCTTCATAGCACAGCTCTTCACACTGATATTGCATTCGTTTAGTAAGTGAGAAAAATATGGCTCACACGATATCATTAATTACTTTTGTGTTCTCGTTGTAATTTATCAAAGTAGTGGAGAGGCATATCATCTGGGTATTTCATTTACATGGAAAGCTGACTGTAGTTTATAGAGAGGTTGAATTATCACTTTTATTCTATCATTTGAAATTCTAGCTCCCATTCGTTTTTGTCATCTCGAAAAGAATATCTTGTCAAGATGAATCGGAATAAGATCCCCGGTTGTTGTCTTGATACATTTTCTCTTTTACTTATTAGTTTCTCTGCTGTTTTGTACTGTTGTATTGAATTTGCAGGGCTCCATTTTTTGTCCCATTATGTATTAGCAATCCCACTTTTAAACAGCTGACACATTTTTCTCATTCAACCCTCGGTTCCTTCTATATGTCCAATAACAGTCCAGGCTGCTTTTATTTTTCCAGAAAAAGACTCCTACCAGAAAATTCCAATTCAAATATGAGAGGGGGGAAAAACTATGGATTACACATCCTTCAAATAGATTTCAAATAAGTCAAAACTACAGACCAAAATGAAGGGCTTGTATCATATCTAAAGTGTATTTTTTTAAATCTTTCCTGCATTCATCTATTTAGTTGGATTAGTCAGTAAAGACCAGGAAATTCATCTTTCTTGCTTTTATTTTAAGTATATGATCATAATTGAGCACAAATTTGAGTTTATATTGGACAAACTGTTTGCATGGTGTCCGAAGATCTCATGTTGTCAAGTCGGTACCTATGGAAGCTCAGAATCCGAGACATGACAAGGAGATGCTCTTCTAATTCTTGAACTCAATGTCATTAGGTGGCTCCCTGAACTTAACTTAAGACTTCGGGAACAAAGAGACATTTGCGGAGGCCTGTTCGATTGTCTATTTGTTGTAACCGCATTGCAAATCAATTGAAAATGTCGAAAAGCAATTATGTTTTTATTCAAATATTTAGTGAAGAAGTTAATGCAAGGAAAAAAAAGGCAAATCAAGGAAGCTTTTGAACTGATTCCTCTTTATCTTGAGATGTCTACGTTGTAGATGCATCTGAATTGTTTTCTCACGGATGAATGCATTCATATAATGTTCTATTCAGTGATCATATCCAAATTTCAACGCACATAATGGTAGGCTCTGTATGTATTAATTATTTATTGCATGTTTTCCAAGTATTTCTTCGTTCAGTAGTTCTGTTTTCAAAATATTCGGTCAAATGAGGTCATATTCTGCGGTTCGGTGAATGATGATTATCGTCATTCAAAGTGCTTCCTTTTGGCTTGTTAAAGCGCAGAATCCTCCAACTAAATGCACCAAAATCTATTACATGTTGAGTTTTCAATTAATATCAATAATTTGCTTTTCCCTTTTATCACGCATATTGGCATGCAATGCAAGAATCTTAATGGCTTGCTTTTCTAACTTTTTCAGGTTCTAACTAGTTGTTGACGTTTGCATCCCTAGTGAACCATAGGTTTTTTAATGTCAGTGATAGACTACGTGGAGGATGTTTATTGGTTTCTTTTAATTTGAAAATTAGCTCCTTAAATATAATTAATTGAAGCATCTAATAACTTAATGGATATCTTATTGAACATGGATGATTCAAAGATAACCTGGTTGTTTGATGTCTCTTAAGTTCATTTCTTGGTTTGTGCAAGCTTCTTGCTTTTACCATCAGGCCCGTTGAAAGATTTCCCATTGAAGGTAAAATGTTCATCATCACATGCTTTGAAGCATCACTTTCAATATCGAGCTCTCCCTATAGCTTAAACTAGTCTTTTCTTTCTCTATAACTCTCTGGGCAAACATTTGAAATGGAATTTGAGATATTGGTGATGAATCGAGCTCCCCAAGAAAGGAACTTTTTCAAAAGCGCCAATTCCACTTCATAATAATCTACCGAGGTACTAATGAATCTAGTCAGTTATTGCAATCAATATTCATCACAAGAAACCGTTTTATGTAACAAAGAATTCTGCAGATGGAAGAGAAGCTTGGCCGTTGATTTGGGTCGGCATGCCAACATTTCCTAATCAAGTTAGCAACATATTTTGGTTGCGGCAATCTGACAGACTCACACCTCATCTCGTTGGCTGCGGCATCTGGTGGAAGGTGAGTAATTCCTTGTTCTAACTTCTGCTTGTCTTCCTTCGTTTGAGGAATTAGAATTTTTAAGTTGGAATTGTGTAGGAACTTGTGTAGGAAACAAGTTTGAATTGCTGTTGACTTTTGGATTATATATTTCATCTTGGGTCGTTTGAGGAATTATAATTTATTCACTGTCGTTTGAGCCTATATACTTGAACTTGCATTGGAATTAGAATTTTGAAGTTGGAATTCTTTGTTAACTTCTCGACTAATTGCTTTAAGTTGAAATTAGAATTTTTATTCGAACTTGTGTAGAAACAAGAAAACAATATTCTTTGGCTTTGCTATTTGCCGATATTCGAACTTCTCGACTATTATTTAGATGAACTAATTTCTTTGCTGCTATTCTGAACTTCTCGACTATCATAAATAAAATTTTCTTGGTTGCTTGTTATCCTATTTTTGAGAGTCATGTCTTTTAGTTGGGCTTGGAGTAGTAGGCTGCTCTCTCTGTTTTCTTACGTTTTAATAAAATAAATTTAGAGGATCACTAGCCCTGCATTTCTGCATTTGGGTATTCTTTATTCTCTTTCATCATCGTGTCTGTACAGCCTTTAGAGGCATATTATTAGAGTGGTCTTGTGAAGAAATAAAAGCTTAGTTATTATTAGTGAAAGGAAATACCTGTTGGTCATTGACAGCAAAACTTAGAGCTTAAAATTGGGTTATCAAGCTTTTTGCCTGGTATAATATCCTATAAAATATACTTCAATGAGATGTATTAGTTTACCTAATGATGGATTTCTTTGCATATATCTTTGATTGGTCGAAGTCGGGATGATAAACATATGCGAGTGTGCATATTGTTGGATGGATTGTAGCCTAGAACTAAATTAACTGTATTAATTTATAATACTTGATCTTTGACTCATTATTTAATGATTACATTTTTCAGGTTTTCTATGTCTGGTTTGATGCACCAATTGGATATATCTCAATCACTTCATGTTACACATCTGATTGGGAGAAATGGTGGAAGAACTCAGAGAAAGTGGAGTTGTATCATTTTATGGGCAAAGACAATGTGCCATTCCACACTGTAAGTATGGTTTTTTTTTTTTTAATATATATTTTTGGATGGGTTAAAATCGAAGTAGTTTATTTATTATTCTTAATTGCAGTGTTTTTGTTTTTTGTTTTTTGCTATTAAGAGCTCTTTTTGTTTTGCTTGAGGTTAATTATATCTTTAATGTATTCTGGAAGTGGATCTCTACAACTTATTACCATCTCCGCATAGTAGCTATTTTCTTGGGAATTAACATTGACATGGATATGGCAACATGACATAAAACGAAGTGTCCATATGTAATTTAAAGTGAAATGTTGCATCTAATATGGGTGTCTAACATGTGTTATTTAAGCTGCCTTTGCTTCATAGGTGGTATTTATAATTGATGTACTAAGTTCAAGCATAGTTTAGACAAATAGTTGTAACACATATATTAAATCTTGTTCTTCAGGTGATGTTCCCCTCTACTTGGAACTGGTGAAAATTGGACTCTAATGAAGACTATTAGTGTTACTGAATACTTGAACTATGAAGCAGGTAAGCAATCTGAATTATGATAGCTTTCGTTTTTTAGTTGAAGATGATGGATAAATATGTGTGGCTGAACTTCTTTAAAAGTGTTTATCATTTTGTGCCTGTTGATATGTAAAAAAGTGTGGGCAGTGAATATACGAAGCAAATATTTTGTTTACAAAAAAGAACACTTAAGGAGTCTAATTTTTGGAATTGGACTCCTAAAGTGAGACTTAAGGAGTCTAATTTTCGGAATTGGACTTCTAAAGTGAGACTTAAGGAGTCTAAGTATTGGAATTGGACTCCTTAAGTCATGACTTAAGGAGTCTAACTCCGAAAATTAGACTCCTTAAGTGAGATTTGAGAGCGTAATTGTCATGACTTAAGGAGTCTAAGTTATGGAATTAGACTCCTTAAGTCATGACTTAAGGAGTCTAATTCTATAACTTAGACGCCTTATATTAGGCGTCTAATTTTAAAATAGGACTCCTAAAGTTTTCCCTACGGCGCCCCCAGATATACGTCCCCCGGAAAAGGACGCCAAAAGTACAAAAAATAGGACTCCGTATCCCTGTTTTGTAGTAGTGTGGCCAAATCGCACCTTAACCCTTAAATGTTTGTCAAATCTATTTGACTTCCTTAACAAGCTTGACATACTTGGAGAGCAAGCTAGATACGTGTCACCTTTCTATTTGGCCAACACAAAAGTATATATTGATTAAAAGACACGTGTTGCATTCTTATTAAGCCAACACAAAAGAAGTATCATCATGACTTACTTTATTAAAGGCACGAATACCGAGACCGAACAAATGATGTCACACATTGATGTTTTCTCGAAAAAATGCAGGGCATATCCGACTACCCTGAAAATGCCGTATACTTTCTTATATCGGCATATTTTTGCTCAACTAATTGTCCTATATCTTAGGACATAGTTAGGTGGCATCTCTTCCAACCGGATTTATACCGTATAAGTCTTCTGTGCCCCTTTTCTATTGGCACTTTAATTCCACGGCTTATACATACTAAGTCTATTGACCAGTATAGCCAAGTTACTTAGTCCCTGAGAGGCTTCCTATCTCTTGACATTCTTGGGACTCTTCCTGCACTGAGCTTAATTGTCCGCCTACTTTAGGCTTATTCTTAATTCTCAGGGTCCAAAATTTAGGGATATTACAGGTGGAGTCTACATTGTGGAGAGGAGACAACACTTGCTCTTATCATTAGGTGCTTTAAACCTCTTATAGATATAATTAATCATTAATTTATTCTTAAATTTGATCCAATTTTTTAATGATTAATTAACGCGGTGGTGTCCATCTATACTCTCCTAATTAAACACACGAGTCAGCTTGCTTAACTTAACTCTTGACAATTAAACTGTAGAAATTCTTGTTGGCCCCATGTAAACTTGGTTATAACTCCCTAAACTTGGGACTCAAATGTCCCGGAGTGTGTTGGATATGCACTAGTGTCATTCAAGCCTCCGAGTTGCCTCACCAACTCGATTAACTTTTAGAGAATAGATTTTGAAAAAAAGTGACGTATAGTGATTTTGAAATATAGTTTTTGAGTATAATATAAATCTCAAGTATTGATGCCTCGTACGTAGTATTATTATACACGTTTGTTTTTCCAATTTAACTAATTTTTTCCTCCAAAGGACGAGGTATGCTGTCTTAGACAACTCAAGATTGCAAATATATCAAAATTCAAACAGAAAAAGAGTAGCAATAGCAAGAGAGTATAGAGTAAATCAAACACTAGTTTATATATTACATCTTCACTAACACTGAGAATTGAAACACACCCGTACAATTTACATGCACGAGTAGTACAAAATATTGATGCCATCATTCAAATAGAATAGGCTGATGAAAGTCCTTTTGAAGAACTTTCATGTACACAGAAATATGTACGTGTCCCTAATTAATCAAACACATGCAAATTAAACTACAACCACACTGCACTGCAAATTAAAGAAAACTAATTGACATGGTTTCTAAATGACTTTAAGTGAAGTGAAAAACAAACACAGAATGATTAGTTTCACTTATTTTATGTTTATCTCATTCCTTAATTCACTTCACTTCAATTTATTTTAGATGATCAAAATTCCTGCGATACTTATTCAGGATTAACCTTATTCGGTGTGAATTGATCTCCACCTGGATAAACCTTACTATTATTACCTCGGTTTCCAACAACAGTAGTTGAACTACCCCCAGTGTAGCGATGTTTTGCCCTCTTCTCTTCTTTTCTCCATGCAAATACTTTGTGGCATTTTTAATTTGTTGAAATTTTTTTATATTAGTATTTAATTATTAGTTGACATCTTTTATCTAAGCAGGCAAAGAAACTTAAGTTTTCTACTATTATTTTGAATAAAAGCTTATCTGAATTGAAGCATTAGAGAGAATTTATTTTTATTCATTTATTTTTAAATTTTTTCAACTAGAGAGAATTATATTTAACCCGTAATTTTAAATCGTATTCTTTTGATGCTCAAATTATACTATGCGTTTAAAATATTTTCCAACTTCCTCTAAAGGAAAAAAAAATACAGGGACACATTCGTCGCAGCTATCCCCAAATTTATTAAAATGGGATCATGTTCATTTTTGTCCAAGAAGTTTTCACTCAGGAGCTGCGCGTGTATGTAGAAGTCTTTCTTCGCTCAATCTCGCTCTAGAAGATTTTCAAATAGAGGAATGTTACCCCTTTTTTAACACCCATTTCCGTTGACCATTAATATACTATTATTTTGACAAAAATTGGCTGTGTGACACACACATGGCATTTTGACCTCGTCATTACACCTCATCTTCTTCCCCTTCCTCCCTCATTCTGATTGGGTTTAGCTACTAGACCTGGTTTAGCTACTAGACCTTAAAGTAGCACAGCAGATGTACCACCAAAGCTCACACAGAGTTTAAACTATTGAGGAATTCAGTTCAGTTTATGTCATTATATTTTTCCCGTGCCGTACGTGGAAACTCTTTTGTTGTAGTCCTTCATTAGAAAATTATTTTGGAATTAAAAACTAAAAAGAGGCTCAGATCAGGAGCATGCTTTAGCCAAAGTATTTCCACTTCCATCCACTATGCAAGACTCGTCTGAATTAGTAACGTATGCTAGATTTAGGTGCTTTATTCTTAAATTTGATCCAATTTTTTAATGATTAATTAACGCGGTCCATCTATACTCCCGTAATTAAACAGACAAGTCAACTTGCTTAACTTAATTCTTGACAATAAAACTGTAGAAATTCTAGTTGGTTCCTGTATCAACTTAATTAAATGGCCCCATGTAAACTTGTTTATAACTCGTTAAACTCAAATGTCCCAGGAGCGAGTTGGATATGCGCTAATGTCATTCAAATCTCCGAGTTGCCTCACCAACTCGATTAGCTTTTGAAAAATCAATTCCAAAGGAAAGTGACGAAAAGTGATTTTGAAAAATAGATTTTGGGTAGAATGTAAATATCTAGTATCGATGCCTCGTAGTATTAATTATACACGTTTTTTTCCCCAATTCGACGAGTTATGCTGTCTTAGACAACTCAAGATCGCAAATATACCAAAATTCTAACAGAAAAAGTGTAGCAAGAGAGTATAGAGTAAATCAAACACTATTTTATATATTACATCTCCAGTAACACTGAGAATTGAAACAAACCCGTACAATTCACATGTACGTGTCGTACACAATATTGATGCCATCATTGAAATAGAACAGGCTGATGAAAATCCTTTTCAAGAACTTTCATGTACACAGAAATACTTACGTGTCCCTAATTAATCAAACACATGCAAATTAAACTACAACCACACTGTACTGCAAATTAAAGAAAACTAATTGACATGGTCTCTAAATGACTTTAAGTGAAGTGAAAGACAAACACAGAATGATTAGCCCCGCTAATTTTATGTTTATCTCATTCCTTACCTTACTTCACTTAATTTATTTTAGATTATCAAAATTCCTGCGATAATTATTCAGGATTAACCTTATTCGGACTGAATTGATCTCCACCTGGATAAACCTTATTATTATTACCTCGGTTTCCAACAACAGAAGTTGAACTACCCACAGTGTAGCCATGTTTTGCTCTCTTCTCTTCTTTTCTCTTCATGTTCTTCTCCTTCGCCCTCTTCTCCATCACTATAACTGCAGCTGAGCTTGCTCCAATGGAAGACATTATTGTTGTTCTTCTTACAAACTAATATATATGTTTTTTGTTGTTGTTTTTTTTAATCTGACCTGATCAGAAATTCTCTTGAAATTTAGATCCATGAACGGGGCTATTTATAGATGCGTCGATGAGAGAGGCGAGGCTATTGCCATTTCAATAATGCATGTGTCTTGCTTGTGGTGAGTTAGTGGCTTTACACCGACTGTCAGCGCAAAAAAAAAAAAAAAAAAAAAAAAAAAAAAAAAAAAGGGAAAAAAAATGTTATCTTCTTCCCCATCCAACTTTAGGAAAAAGTTTAGTTTGTGCACAGCTAAAACACCAACTGCCACAAGTTTGTTTATTCATTATATAATTTATATTTATTACTACCTTTGACCTCTATAATATAAGAGCTGGTTGATGAGTTGGATTTGACTCTAAATATTTGTCCCCCAGATTTTTTCTCCTTTTTTCCCTCAACTATGATTGCACACGTTAAAAGGGTTTTAGTCAATGAGAAGTTACAATGGAAATTATTCAAGAGAGTATTTTAGGAAAAAAATACACATTTTTAGAAAAATAACTATTTAACTAATTTCCTTAATTTAATAAAATTCGTTAAGTAGATCTTATATTAATGACAAGAGGGGTAGTATATTTTTATTTTTAGTAACAAAGAAATAAGTTAAATTTCAAGAGTTCATCAAAGTCTAGACGCATCCACTATCTTGTGATTGGACCCGTATTAATTTTTTACCAATGGGACTAACAAGTTGGTTTTATTATATTTGTGAAAGAGTGGTTTAAAACTCACAGAATTATATGTAGTGATGCGCTGGCCATGCGTTATCATACCTCAATGAAAAGATGAGTCTTAAATTTAATTTTGTACAAAGCCATTATTGCGCCGTCACTTCCAATTGTGTTTAATCTTTTCTCTTAATCTATAAAAATTTAGTGTGCTTATTATCTGCTAATAATCTATATATATAGGCCGTGACAGTGATTAATCCTAATCGTCGGGTCAATTGATATTAATAATTTTTTAACAGCAATCAATTAGATATTAATAAAATATAATTGAGTTGAACACAATCATAGTGCACCCTTTCACCAAAATGCCAGTTTTCCTTATTTAATGAAAAAAATTAATTATTCAATTAGCATAATTTCAATGCTACTACAAAATATAAATACTACTTCCTTAAGAGACATCGTTTTTTTTTATTTAAAAAAAAGTAAAAAAGAATGTAGTGGCATTTTTGTAATTATGTGGAGACTTTTAATGTCCTAAATTTTTTTAAAAAAAGACGCCAAAAGTGTGCCCTCACGTTAGTTCTGGTGGTAAAAACAGTATTTTTGGTGTCCTAAAAATTATTTAGGATGCCAAAAGTAGTGTTTTTGGTGTCCTAAAATTAACTTAGGACACCACATTGCTCCACCTAAACAACTTTTCATTCTTAGTTCATTTCATACCCGTGACCCTCTCATTTTCAGAGCTCACATTTTGCGCTCACCTCTTTCATTTCAAATCTCTCTTTCGCTCTCACCTTTCTACCTTCGATTCCTTCGCTGTCGCCACCGTAACTCGCTCCTCCTCCTACAATAAGGGAGATAATCTCTCGGGGCGATACTCAAGACTATGACCTTTCACCTAGTGGATTGGTCAAGTACAAGAAGCAGATCTACGTACCGTCGAAGATAGATTAAGACGAAAGATACTGGATAAGGCTCATAAAAGTATGTATACTTTACGTCCAGGAATGGTTAAAATGTACCAAAACTTGAAATCTAACTCTGGTGGCCCGGTTGAAGAAAGATGTAACCCAATATGTGGCTAGATGCTTGACTTACCAAAAAGTAAAGATTGAGCATCAACGACCTGCTGGTCTTCTTCAAGGGCTAGAGATTCTAGAATGGAAATAGGAAAGTGTTACCATGGATATGGTGGTGGGTCTACCCAAGATCAGGAACCATGATGCGATCCAGGTGATTGTTGACCAATTAACTAAGTCGGCACATTTTATCCCTATCAGTGTCAACTATTCTCCGGAACAATTGCGGAGATCTATATCAAAGAGATTGTGAAACTCTATGGTATACCAAAAAGCATAGTCTCTGACAGGGATCCATGATTCACATCCCAATTTTGGCAAGCGTTACACGAAGCTCTGGGGACAAAGCTAAAATTCAGTATAGCTTATCACCTTAGACAGATGGTCAATCTAAAAGAACCATATAGACGCTAGAAGATATGCTGAGAGCATGTGTATTAGATTTTAAAGGGAATTGGGATCAATACCTACCACTGGCTAAATTTGCATACAATAACAGTTATCACGCGAGCATACAAAAAGCTCCATTTGAAGAGCTGTATGGAAGGAAGTGTCGGTCACCTTTATGTTGGACAGTGATTGTCTGAGAGGCAGTTACTCGAACCAGATATAATTGATCAGACCTCCAAACAAATTTCTTTGATCAGGAGGAGACTCCTAACAGTACAAAGCAAACATAAGAGTCATGCTGATAAAAGGAGAAGACCTCTAGAATTCGAGGTCAGAGATAATGTATTTTTGAAGATATCTCTAGTAACGAGTGTCGATAGAGTACTAAAGAGACAAAACTTAAGTACTCATTATATTGGGCCATATGAAATAGGTAATAACGCGATGATAATATTATGAAATAGGTATAACGCAAAATTAAGGAAAAGTAAAGTTAAAAATTGGATAACTTATCCAAGAGACAAAACTCCGAGATAATATTATAGGATATCCGAGAAGTCCGGGATCGTTTTCAAAAGACAAGCATATTACTAACTACATGAAGCAAAGTACGATTACGGATAATAACTCTAATCTCCTGTGTCTTATGTGACTATATATTCTTGTTTGATTCATAATTGTGTACTCGTGACTGGGTCATGCATACTCGTGGGTCTTAGGTCATATGCTTGTTTACATTTAGCTGGCTGTAGATTATTATGATATATGATAATGCTGCATACTTGTTTTTCCTAGTGCTGAGGATATCTGTATGGGACACGTAGCACTAGTGAGTTCTTTCGCTTAACATTACATTTGTTGTGTGCTATGTATTTTGGTTGCGGTGTATTTGCTGAATGCTATATTATTTCCAAATTGTGAATATTTATCATACATTGTTTATACTTGTATATGAGGTTAACTGTTACTTTGAGATTCAATCTTGTTGAATCTCAGACTTAACCATAGCTTTAGGGTCAAGATCTAGAGCAAGAGGTAAGCAACACATGTAAGATCGTGAGGAGACATAGAGGGAATTTTAAATATTTTGTCATACTATATTATACTGTTAACTATTTAGCTGACCAAATACTTAGATGATTGTGCCGCTTTTATCTGCTATTAGTTTCTAGACTCGTAATTACATACTATCAATTACTCATTTGCTCAAACCATCTAAAATGCTTTATCGTGCCATAAACTCTATTAATATTCCTAATTACTACAAGTTAATAGACATAATAAGTAGTAAGGAATTAGGGATGTTACATAGATCAGGTTGTCTTACCCTTTTCTGGAGAAGTAATTGTGTTCGTGTAGATGTCCTCTCGTCGATAGGCAATATATTCATGTTGAATATGCATTTCATGGGCAACTGTCGTTCCTCTTAACGGGTATATATGTGATTCGCACTCTATTCTGGGGTGATACTCTAGGCAAAATTAAAGAATTTGGTAGCGTCGATCTCAAAACCATTGGTTCTAATAGGAGATTTCAATGATATTCTCTCCCCTACTGAGCGTGTTGGAGGAACAAGGTGCAATATAAGAGGATTCAATAGTTCATTGATCGGGTTACGGAATGCGATCTTCCAGATCTGGGGCTCCAGGCCCCGTGATTCATCTAGAAAGGGCCGATGATCTCTATCTGTTCTTGAGTATTTGAAATATTGTATCGAGGATTTGGTAATGTAGGTGGTTTCCTCACTACAATGAATGATTCTTTCATCAAGGTATCCCACGAACGTCATTCTCTGATCATAATCCTCGGCTTTCAATATTTACAAGTACAAACACTACGAATTTACCTCAACCGTTTAGATTTGAAGTGATGTGGCTTTTTCATGAATCTTTTGAAGGCTTTCAAAATAATTATTGGAAAGATCGAAGATTGTGCCAACAATACTATCACATACATTTATCTCCACATGCATGACATCAATATAGTGTCTCACATCAAGATTGCGCTAATATGGAAGATCGAAGAATACATATCTCTTTTTTCATATTTTTGTTTCTTTTCTACTCTTTGTAGTCTTACCGAAGATGACACTTATATTTTTCACCTTTTCATAAACTTGCTCCCTAGTCAATGCCATCGGAGAATCTTCATACTCTTGGCACCAAAAAAGGCTTTCTTTAATTGACGATATGGGTGACCCCGTCTAAGAAATCTTCTATGTCCAAGATAAACCGTCTTTCTTCCATGTTGAAGTTGATGGTAGCACGTGCCTTCTTCACAAACCGGACATGCTTTATGGCCCGTTACACTATACTCTGACAAGTTACCATATGCTGGGAAGTCGTTTATAGTACATAATATCATGGCTCGCAATTTAAAAACCTCCTTCTTGAAAGAGTCAAAAACATCGACACCTTTTTCTCACAACTCCTTCCAGTCTTCGATCAAGGGCTGAAGGTAAACATCATTGTCATTTTTGGGTTGTTTTGGTCCCGAAATCAACATAGACAACATGATGTACTTTCGTTTCATGCATAACATAGGAGATAAGTTGTAAATAATCAGGAGTACAGGCCATGAACTATACATGCTATTAAGGCTACCATAGGGATTCATGCCATCCGTGCTAAGGACAAGCCTAAGGTTCCTAGGTTCTTTGCCAAAGTTAGGAAATAAGTGATTGATTTTCTTCCATTGAGAAGAATTGATCGGATGACGAAGCTTTCCATCAGAAATCCTTTCATCTGCAGCCACCTCAAATTTTTTGCATCATTTTCATCAGCAAACAAGAGCTTGAACCTTGGTATGATTGGAAGAAACCACAACACTTTTGCAGGCCCCTTATTTGACTTGTACCTTGGGGTTTTACATATCGGACAATTCTGCTTCTCTTCAAACTCTTTTCTATACAATATGCAATCATTCGGGCATGTGTGGATCTTTTTGTACTCCATCCCCGTGGACAAAGTATTTTCTTAGCATCATAGTATCAATGCGGCAACACCTTATCATCTGGAAGCATGTCCTTAAAAGCCTCAAGCATTTCAGAAAAACTC
Source organism: Acacia acuminata (assembly GCA_019022655.1). Taxonomy (NCBI): domain Eukaryota; kingdom Viridiplantae; phylum Streptophyta; class Magnoliopsida; order Fabales; family Fabaceae; genus Acacia; species Acacia acuminata. Next base: position 1,949,848 of record JAFJYI010000042.1, on the reverse strand, counting down.
TTGTCGCTCCATCCATGACGTGCCTTCAAGCTTACCAATTTCAATACAGTGCTCAACAATTGATATTTTTTATACCCAGGGTATAGCGGCGTCTCTGCATTACTGCACATATTACCATATGCATGTGATTGCTCAAAAGCCTCTTCTCCTACATCATGAATAATGTCCTCTATGCGATTATCCATATCCGTGTCATTATCATCAAAGGCCACTTCACCATGTCGAGACCCGCTTGACATTTTTTCACCATGCCATACCCATATTGTATAGGTCTTACAACATCCTTCCTATCATTCAAACATTCTACACAAGAGCAATAAAATTTCCCACTATCATCATGGACATTTCGTTTTGCAAATTCTATAAATTCCCTCACCTCATTCTCATATTCAACACTCGTCCGTGAACAATTTATCCAACTATGCGATCCATAGTAGAATTCCTATAGACGAAAAGATTTAACATACATTATCGGAAAAATTTGAAAATTGCATAAACTAAGGGAACTCCAAATGCATATGCTCAATGTAGGTTATAAACATATATTTTTTTAATGAGAAACTTGCCCGTTAAATGCATCACGAATAAATGACTCTGGGTCATAAATGTATCATAGTGAATCGAAGAAGCAAAATAAATGCAAGATGAGGAAAATAAATGCACCGCATGAAGGTTTTGTGGACTCACCTATAGCATATAAATTCAAATGCTTTTGCCAAGTCTTTCTTCTACTGCTACAAACGTTGATGTTGCAAACAACAAAAATAACCCTAAAAACACTTGTCGGTCATTGGGTAGGTCTCAAGTGCAAATATAATCTTGAAAATACAATATTCATTAACAACATAGGAACCCACAAGAACATTTCATCGATTTCATTCAACCCATGGAAAAACCAGAACGATAAGAAGAAACATCTAAAAGTTATATAACCAAAACACCTCTTATAGCTTGGTCTATCGCCGTTTAGCTAAGGAACCAGAAAGTGATAAGATGACCAGCACTAACTTGTCTAGAGAGCAACACGAAGTTTATCACGAAGCAACACACAAAAACTGGACATAGAACATGAGTTATCACTTACGGCGCAACAAGAGAAGTTCAGAGAGGGAAATTTAATTTCCACGCGACAAAGACACTTTTTAGCTTTTTGGATTTTATTAAGACCGGTTAATTATAAAGTGTTCGGTCCTAAAGGTATATATTTTATTTAATTAGTTTTTAAGACCGGAGTTTTATAAGAATCCGGTCCTAATTTTTTGATTATTAATTTAATTTTAAGACCGGAGTTTTATAAAATATCTGGTCCTAAAAGTCAAAGTATCTTGTCCTAAAGGTTCTCATTTACATTACGAAACAAAAAAAGAGAGGATGGGCATTGGCAAGCGCAGCAGCAACTGAATTAAAATAAAGGAAAACTGGAGAATAACATTCTTTAATTAATGGAGAATATGAACAAAAAGAAGACATAAGCTTAGTTCTTAATGCTTCATACATTAATGGAGAATTTGCACGTACACAAGAAAAAAAAGAAAGAAAACAAACTGAAAATTATCAACGACAAGAATCTGACTAAACATCCTAAAGCTTATTATCATCCAATGCCTTGGCAATATCGGTGTGAAAAGCATTAATTTCCTGCCGGAGATCAGCAAGTTCCTGTCTTATTTGCATCCGCCACAATGCATCATTAGAGGAAAGAGGAGAGGGTCATGGTCTAAAGGATGGAGGGGCAAACAATCTCTTCATCATCCGAAATGATAATGGGTCCAACTACCCGAGACTCTTCTCTCACAATATAATGCACTCTCACTTGAGGTGCCCCGTATAACGATATAAGGAAGACATGAGCTTCAGGAGTACCCCTACGAGTGGTTATCTTGTATCTAACCATGGTTTGAGCAGTTGGAGATAGAGGATTATCAGGAAGAGCAGTAAGGAGTTAGGGTAGAGATGTAGTGAGGAGTTGGAAGAGAGATTACGAAATTGTGACAATGAATGAGATTAAATAGGAATATGTAATTAGTAAAAACTTTTAAGAGTGTATGTTGAACATCCGGTCCTAAATATTATTTTAAGACTGATTTATTGTAAAGAATCGGTCCTAAAAGTCTATAATTAGTTTTTTCAATTAAATAACTTTTAAGAGTGGATTCTTATAAATAATTCGGTCTTAAAAGTCTATAATTAATTATTTTCAATTCAATTACCTTTAAGACTGTCCTATTATCTTATATCCGGTCCTAAATTTCATTTATTTATTTTAATCAATTCAATTACTTTTAAGACCGACCTTTTGTCTTGTATCCGGTCCTAAAATTCATTTAATTTTTTCAATTCAAGTTTTTTTAAAGTAAGAATTTTTTCTTAAAAAAATATTACTTTTAAGAACGGACCTTTTACAATATCCGGTATTAAAAGTTCATTCTTTTCAGATAGCAGAGTCGTATCCTTATACTCTATTCAAATGAATGATTCAGAGTCTCTTCGGCTTCCAGATAAACTTTTCAACTATGCGTCTCCTTGTATTCTGAGGAACTATGTGTCTCCTCGTTAAAGTTTCCAGCGTTTCATATTGTTTAGGATGAGTTCTCTATTTTAACCCGTTGTTACTTTACTTTCTTCACATTCTTCTCCATCACTTCTACAACCTCTACGGCCTAGCCTCCACCGTAATGGCTGCTCTACCAGGTCCTCCTTTTCCTCGTCCTCCTCCTGGACCTCCTTGCCCTCCTCAGTTGCCTCTGAATCCTTCATTCTACCAGATGATGCAGCACATGGTGGCCCGCGTCAATCATATCGACCGACACTTGGGTCAACTGTTTCAGCATTATCATGCCCTCAACAAAAAGCTAAACTTGGTACTCGACGCCAATTACGTTGAGTACCATCCTTCTGATGAGGACGTATCTGACCCCTCCTCCCCCCTCTGACAACGATGGGGAGGATTAGATGTTTTTATGTTTTTTTTATTTTGTTTGTACTACTGTTACCCCTTACCGGGCAGCATAAAAAAATATAATAAAATTTTTATTTTCCCATCTTCAAGCGCATTGTCCTTTTCAATTCTTCATTTTTTTCGACAAAAAGGAAACAAACAAAACATTGTCCTCGTGTGTGATCAACATTAAAAATTCATAGAATACAACTGTTAAGATCATACAAAAAAATCATCATTTACCTTATTCGAACAAATACAAACAAATATAGTGACAATTCTTCTCAAGACAGAGAAAAGGGAGACCGATAATGCTACTAAAAAAAACGAGAGGTAAAAATGATGACAAGGAGGGACCTAGCTTGAGCAGAATTGCGGTTGTCTTGAACCCTAATGCATTGTCTGAAAAGCGAGTCACCATTTATATTTGAGCGAAGACTTTTAAGATCGGACAATTAAAAAATCTACGGTCCTAAAAGACTGGCCATATTTTTTAAAACTTTTAGGACCGGATAATTAACAAATACACGGTCCTAAAAGTCTTGCCATATTTTTTTACAATTAAACGAAGACTTTTAGGACTGGAATTTTAACAAATATACGGTCCTAAAAGTCTCGCCATATTTTTTAAAATTAAACGAATACTTTTAGGACCGGACAATTAACAAATACATGGTCCTAAAAGTCTCTCCATATTTTTTACAATTAAACGAAGACTTTTAGGACCGGTCAATTAACAAACACACGGTCCTAAAAGTCTTGCCATATTTTTTACAATTAAACAAAGACTTATAGGACCGAAGATTTACCAAATATATGGTCCTAAAAGTCTGGCCATATTTTTTAAAATTAGACGAAGACTTTTAGGACCGGTCAATTAACAAACACATGGTCCTAAAAGTCTTGTCATATTTTTTATAGTTAAACAAAGACTTATAGGACCGGAGATTTACCAAATATATGGTCCTAAAAGTCTCGCCAAATTTTTTACAATTAAATGAAGACTTTTAGGACCATACCTTTAACCATTATCCAGTCCTAAAAGTCTTGCCATATTTTTTAAAATTAAGCACTAAATAGTTTTATCCACCATCCAATACATTCAGTCTACTTATTTACAACATCGTATCCTAAAGGTATAAGCATTAAATAGCTTTATCCACCATCCAATACATTCAGCAACAAAAAATGGACACAAGGAAATTGTTGGAAATGAATAAACAAATTATTATTGATCATTACAAAAATTGTACAATTGTTTATTTGCACATTGAAGATGATTGTTGCTACAACATATATTTACAAATGAATTCACAAATCATTAAATATTATTGTTCTGACTTTCCGAGGTCATCAGATCATACAGATATTCACAAAACACATCGCGTATGTGCTCAATATCACCATCAGGAAAGGGGTTAGCACAGTCAAACGTCTATAACATCAAAGACATAAATATATTAGTCGTCCTTCCTTGCATTAAAGGGTTTAGCACACAGGCAAACGTATGTAATATCAAATACATTTATTGTTTCAGTGATGTTAGTCATTTGTTGCATGACAATATTATATATGTGTGTCAAGACGTAACGCCACATAAGTTGGACTCCTTTGGTTGCCGATGGGTCTAAAAACGAACAAGAAATATATAAGAGCATATATTGCTTACTGACTAAGTTCACAAGACAGTGTGCCAATGTCCAAATATGTACTAACCTTTGGTATAATCCAGTAGGCTCTTTGATTTGAAACCTAAGCCTTGCCTTGACCTTTTGTTGTATTGATTTCAAGGGCCTATTGTCAAAATCACAAATTCACTCAATAATGGTCGCTGAAAATTCACAACAGAGATTTCAGACTAGACAATCAAAATGACATGCTTACTTGTTCACGATCTGTTTCAATGTAGGCGGTGGATCATTGTGAGTGGAGCATAAAAAGACCACTTTATTCTCATCCCCGTAAATCAGGACCAACTGCTAATGGCGATTGAAAATTCACAACAGAAAAGTACTTAGTAATATGTAGCAGAATTAAGGGAATTGCATACAAAAATTATGATATGTACCTATTGTAATATGGTGCAGGGTACCACTTTTTCATATTGCCAGACAACCTTGATGTTATGTATGATTGTCTCTGATAAGGGTGGTTGACTTATGTACTGTGGGCACGAGAATCCAATATCTTGGCTTCTGCTCTGTTGTTCCAATTCACGATGCATGAATCTATAATAATGACGTCAAGGAATTAGTATATATGTATGTGAGTGTCTCACATTTAGGTTATGTACTCATAGAAGAAGATACTTACTTTATAAACATGAGAATAATTGCATCAATAAGCTCCTGTTTAGGAAATAGTAGGGATATTAAATCATCTGAGTCAACCAAAACCGACATCCTATTTTTGAGGCCTAATTCTTTATTGAGAGGCCATTGTTTAAGATCAAATTTTTTATTGACTAGTTGAAGGACAATTTTGTCCTTGGCACTCAACTTAACCGTGTCAACAACTTCAGGAGGGGCTGGAGCTTCAGGAGGAGTATAAACTTGTACAAGCTTCACTGGCCACGAGATAAAGGTTCTCTTGACATCACTCACAACCTTCAGCTGATCAATTGGGAGAGGGAGAGGTGCATCAATGATCACCTCTTTAATTGACACTTTGACTTCATCATTAGCCATTTGTTGGTGGTGTACAGTTGAACCCAAGTTGTAGACAGTCCCTTTTATAACTAATCATCTATGACTACCAAGATCCTCCATATAAAGGTCACAAGGTTCCTCTAACTGTCCAACAATGCAACTCCCTTTAGTGCTCTGCTGCATAGGTGCAGGTGAATGTGGGAAGGGAACACTGGTCTTTGCACGAGAGCTCACAAGTAGCTTCATTTCATTCATTTCCTCCTTCATCTAGCTTAGTTGGGATTGAAATATTGCAGTTAATGAAGCTTTTTGAGCCACTGCTTTGGCCACTGCTTCCTCATTTATTTTGGCCATCGTTTGTTCCATCTCCTCCTAGGTAACCATACTTTGTTTATGGCATTTGCAACTACCAAAGAATTGCTTCAGGCCTACCCGTCCTCCGATCCCCCTTACATGCCCCATGTGATCTAGTTTTCCAGTTGCAACAGTCAAAATATCATTCCTCCCGTCTGACACAAAAGATCCCTCTACTTCTTTCTTTTTAAGACTTCCTGTAATATTCAGATAATAAGAAGCTTAGTAATGAAACATGTTTAGTAATAAAAAATAACAATAACGATACTTACAATTCTTTCAGCAACTAGATGAGTTTGTTCACTCGTGTAAGCCCCGCTTGGCTTTTGGAGAATATACAACCATAATTGTTCATGTCGTATTGGAGATGGCAGATCACATACCGCAGAAGGATTGGATTCAGCTTCATCTTCCAATCTCTTCCGCTTGGCCGCCATCAACTCTTGCCTTTTCATATCCACCATGAGAAGCTCTATGTGGGCAATCATTTTTTCCCATATCGCTTATGCTTGTTCCCTTCTTTTCTATGAATCAGAATTGAAAAAAACTATTAAGGAAGATGTAGAATTGTAGAAGAAATTGGGAGAAATAGAGGAAAAGGAGTTGCAGAACTACTGTCAACTCAGTCAATTCATTCATCATAACTGGTTCCTACACATATTAGTTTAACCTCTTATATATAGTTAGAGGCTTGACTTTTAAGGCCCAATAACATCTTGCACCGAAACCATTACACAGTTAACATACAAACTAACTAACAACAATGTCTAACCACTACATACTAAACAGAATACCTTCTTAATTGACTAATGGCCTTATAGGAGATATTATGCCTACTTAGTATTTTACATTTTCACGGTTTATATATCAGACTTGCATAGAACAATATATAAGTAAACAAAATAAGTAAACAAAAAAGGATGGAAATGTAAATTCAAAACTAAACTAACAAGATTAAACATTCACATATCAATAAGTAAACAAAAAAGGGCAAACAAAACTAAATATAAACTCACCAAAGCTTCAAAAGTGGTCCGCAACGGAACAACTTGTTGCCAAGTTTGTTCATGAAGAAATGTGTACTAGTCCCAAGGATTAGGACTAGGCTGACTAGCTGGAACCTCGACAAAAATATAGTTGTTAGCTAGATAAGTCTTAAACTTCCGCTAGAGATCAGCACAATACGACAATGTCTTGTCTTTCAATTCCTGACTGTCAGGAACAGTGTATGTATGCCAGATAGTTTCCTAAATAGGATCCTGTACTCTTTTATCATCGACATTTTTCCACTCATTTGTCAAGATGCTAACCTTGCTGCATGCTAGTGACCCGACAAAACTATTATACTTGTTTTTATTAGGACCACAAGGAGCCAAATTTTTATCAAACTGTACCTCAAGCTTATCCCTAGCAGTTCGACTAAGGGAAACCTCTTTCAACCGCGTGCCTCTTCTACCATGGCGTGCATGATGGTTACGAGGCTGACTATAAGATGAACAGGGTTCGCTCTGGCTCACACCAGTAACTGGCGTTCCAGGAACAGGACTAGAATTATTTTCACTGTTCATTTTTGAGATAGGAAGAGAGGAATGCCTGAGCAAATGAGAGAGTAACAGAGGCTAATGGTGGTGGGTGAGGAGGAGAGGTAATGCAACAGGAAGGGTTTCACATCGTGAATAGAGGTTCTTCAGAGAGAGTGACAAAGGTTTTGCACGAAGAAAAATATATTTAGCGCTTTATTTTTAAGACTGGATAAAAAAAGACAGTCTTAATATTTAACATTTAAGACCAGTCAAAATGAAGTCCGGTCTTAAAAGTAATTAATTATTTGTTTAATTTCCTTCAATATTTTGTACCGGCCACATTTTAAGTCCAGTCTTAACATATTTAATAGTAAGACCGGACAAATAATTAGACGGTCTTAAAAGTTAACCTTTAAGACCGGTCCTTTTAAAACTCCAGTCTTAAAATTAATTTATTTTTTGTTTAATTTTTTTCTATATTTTGTACCGGCCTCATTTTTTATCCGGTCTTAAAAGAATAACTTTTAAGATTGGCTAATAAAAATATGCGGTCTTAAAAGTTTTAGAAATTTATATTTAAATTTTTCCTTATTATTTCAGACTGCAGAAAATATAAGTCCAACTGTATGAGATTTCTCTATAAAGTAATTGATAATTACAATTTTTTAATAACATTTTTTAAGACCGGTTGTTTTTTTAATCGGTCTGAATAATATATTTAAGACCTATGAAAAAATGATCCGGTTCAAGAAGTTATTTATATTTACGAAACTACCACTGGTCATACCTTTAAGACCGAGGCGTTGATACTCTGGTCTAAATGAGGCGATCTTAAATCTACTTTTTTGTAGTAGTGTTTTGTTTTTGACAACCAATCTTATTATGAGCTTTTCCTCCACAATACCTGCAAGTCTTTTGTGGTTTTGCAGACAATTCCAAGCTTGATTTTATTTGTGAAGCACCCTTTGGACGACCTTTAGTTTTGATTGGATGAGTGGGATATCGCACATCATGAATTAGGGGTAATTGGTGAATGAATTGGTTGGGAACTTTATTCATCTTCAGTTCTTTTTCTCTTTCTTTCCATTTGTTGTTGAATAAATTCAACAGCAAAAGCGTCAAGCCTTCTAAGCTTAGAAATAGAATCTCTTGCGTTAGAAAAAGCCATATTCAACTTGAAGTAAACCAACCATGGAGACAATGCACTAACTTCATTAGTAGATATCTTGCCCTGAAAGCCTACAAGATTTTGAGCCTTACAACTTGCATTCATGGTCCATCTAGATAAAATATATTTTTCAAGAATGGTCATTATTTGTTTCTTCTTCATGATGTAAAGAATATGTTTGCACAATATCCCCATAGTTTCAAACTTTGCACAGGAACAAATTGCTGTGAAGCTTTTTGTCAAATGGTACTCAACAATTGGCCACCACTGTTTATCAACTTTGCAAGACCCAACCTGGTACTTAATAATATTTTCACCCATTGAAGTCTTTTCATGAAAGTAATCATGCATGGCAGCCTTCCACTCTTTTTTGAAAATTTCAAATAATTTTCTTGTGTAGCGCTCTCCGGCTATTTCTTCAATTGGATGATCACTCTCTAAACTTGCCTTTGTATTTCTAGTTTTGAAATCTTCATCTTCTTCCGCATCCCTTCTAGACTTTATCGCTTTATCATATTGGGTAACAAAGTCATTTAACATTGTGTTAGAGTTGAGGTATCCATCAAAAAATGCATTGATGCTCTCACTTCGGCTACTTGTGGTCATTCTAGCAAACAAATGTATCTTTCAAATATGCTTTTGCCCAATAATGACATGAAGCATACATGTTAGCCAACCAAGTACCTACTTGAATATTATATTTTGTCATTAATGCTTCCCATTTGTCTTCAAACTCATTGATATTTTGACTTTTATATCATGCACAAAAGTCAACATCAAAACTATCTTTAAATTGTATGCGTAGTGCTTGGCTATGCTCCATAACATGTTTTTGATGTGCCACGCACAAAAACGATGTTGAGCTCCTAGAAATATTTTAGCAATTGCTTTTCCCACAACTTTGTCTTAATAAGTGATAATGATAATAGGAGACTTGTCAAACATACATGTCTGAAACTATTCAAACAACCATGTAAATATTGCCTCTGTTTCATCTTCTAACAAAGCTGTACCAAATATAATTGACTGCCCATGGTGATTAACCCCCATAAAAAGAGAAAAAGGAAACTTGAACTTGTTTGTTCTATAAGTCACATCAAAGACTAAGACTTGACCAAATTGAGCATATGCAGCTCTCAATCTACCATTGAACCAAAAGATGCTTCTCAAAGTACCACCTTCTACCAACTGTATATCAAAATAAAAAGACCCATCAAGAGTGGACTTCCTTTGAAAGTGTTTGATGATGCCCTAACATTCTCGCCTTACATTGTTCTTTCATTGGCTTGATATAATAGTGCTTATTTGAACTGGAGTAATGTTAATTTCTTCGCCCATAGCATTCACCACCTTTGAAATTTTTGAAGAAGTTAAACGATCCTCATAGAGTTTAGAAACAACAGATTTAGTAAATTTTGAGCGTCGCAATTCATTATGAGAACAAATTTTTTCACCTTTGATGGAGTGTTAATCAATGGATGATTATGTGTATCATCAAACTTATCCACTTTCCACAATCCATCCTTCAACCTTATTTGTAGTATCGCCAAACAATTAGCCCTTGTTTCCCTTTGTCTTTTGACATTGTTAATATCAATTCTTTTATCATTTAGGCACTTCAAGCCTTGCTTAGAGCACACATATTTCCACATATATGGTTCTTGTGTTCTTGTACTCTTGTTACAATACCGCTTACATATTCCAAACCCCTTTCCTTTTGCATAACCATTATAAAAATGATAAGCTTCTTCTGTTGTTCCAAATACTCTACATAAAATAGGAGTCTCACTAAATTCACCATCATCATCTACAACAACTTCATGTGCATTATGTTCCCCGTGGTCACCATCTTCTTTTTTTCATGATTTCAATGTCATCATCTACCACAATTTCATGTACATTATCTTCCCTGCAACTACCATCTTCTTCTTTTATGATTTCACACTTATTATCTTCTCCAAATTTTTCATTATCTTGCTCTAAATCAAGAACTTCATCAAAACATACTAAACTTCCATTCATATCAATGTCTTCAATAGTTGTTATCAGAGAGTGATCCATCACAATAATACTCCAAGGTGAGTGTCTAAACTTGTATATCGAGCAGTTCCAGTTAGATTCTTGTTTTCCCTATAAGAATATTGTGATCATTCATGGAATGAATATAGGGATGTGTATGGAAATAATTAATTACATAAAAAACGCACGAAAAATATAATCCCCTTCATTATTAAAAGGCTACTAGCATGGGAACAAAAAAGGCTTTTAAGACCGGACAAAAGAGACATCATAAGACCGGAACCACGACCGGTCTTGTTCCAAGCGGTATTAAAAGTCTAACTTTTAAGACCGGACTCAAATCGGTCTTAAAGAAAATCTTTTAGACCGGACATTTAAAACATTAGGTCTTAAAAGTTGTACTAAATAGACTTGAAATATTTTTTGTTCGGTCCTAAAACTCAACTTTTAAGACCGGACAAAAACTAGGCCGCTCTTAAAAGATCAGAATTTTAAGACCGAACAAAAATAAATCCGATCTAAAAAATAGCGGCTTCTAAGACCAAATGACTAATTATACGCGGTCTTAAAAGACTGACTTTCAAGATTGGATGATAAATACATCCGGTCTTAAAAATTGAATTTTTAGACCGGACGTATAAATACACCGATCTTAAAAGACCAACTTTTAAGACCGGCCTAATATCAAATATGTACACTTGACCTTTAAGACCGGACATATAAATACATCCGGTCTTAAAAGTTGAACTTTTAAGACCGGCGTATTTATTTTTGGTCTAAATTTTCCTAAATTTTTTCCCTATTCTGTTCTTCTTGATCATATATATACACAAATCCACCACCCAATTCAGCACATAAAAGTCGATACTTTAAGCTACAAGCTATGAACAATTATGAATAGATTGAATTGGGAAAAAGAATACAAATATTATTCACCATGAGTTATGTGGCCTCTTAATTAATGATTATACTATGGCTACAACACCTAAATTAATTTATACAATAAGATAACTTACTTACAAATACAATGAGTTACAAATACAACACGTAAATCAACATACATGCCCAATATAATATTCACCATGCCTTCATCTGATTCCCACCCAACAACGTAACATCCTCTTTTATAACATGCCCCTTTGGATCGGATCCTGCCACAAAAATAAAACAAGAACAAACTTTATAGTCAGTGACATTGTATAAGAACATAGAAGGAATATAATATAGTTAAAACCTTAAAGTTTTCAAAGAATTCTACATATGAATATTACCTTATGAATTGACTCTTTTATAAAGGGATATCCTCCCATATCCCTTCTTGATGATCATTTCTTATGCCGATTTCATTATCCGTTTCATCTTCTTCGTTCATGTTTGGTAGACCCCTTGAAAAAGGAGTACTCTCAAGAAGACCATAATTTGAATGACTTTCCTCATCAATATCAATGACCCTTTTTCCTTGGAAAGCTACAGACCACATTTTATTTTCTTGATCGGTGATATAGAAAACTTGTTTCACCTGGTCTGCCATAATAAAAGGTTCATATCCAAAACTTCTACTATTGTCATCGACTAATGTAAATCCTAGCCGATCGATTTGAACACCATTATTGACATTAACCCACTTGCATTTGAAAATGGGAAATCTAATTTTGACATAGTCTACCTCCCAAATCTCTTCAATTACCCCATAATATGGCATGACTGCCAATCTAGGCCTCTTGTCTTTTGAACTGGAGAAGTGCATAGATTTAGCCTCTAACATAACACCACTGTTCTGGACTATGCTCCTATCATCTAGGGACTTTGTGTAAAATGTATAACCATTGATCACATACGAATTCTAACTTATGACATCAACCTCAGGACCACGTGCTAACCATTTGATTGTATCATAAACACATTCCTCTCCCTCGACCTTTTGTTTGAACCAGTTTGCAAAAGTTCTGTTATGCTCCCTAATCAACGTTTGTTCAGTCATTCGATGATTTTCTTTCCTCACAGCTTCTTTATGTGCAGCTATGTTGGCTTGAACTTCATTAACATTATTCAAGATGTATAAGTGGACTTGTGACAATTCATCAGGATCCACACTCTTTACTGAAGCCCCTCGTCTACCCCCTTCAGCATGCTGACGTTTTGGAAGCCCAATATGTCTTACTTTGGCCAAATAATTTTGACAAAATTCCATGGCTTCTTTAGAAACATATTTCTGAACAATGGATGCTTCTGGCTGGTATGCGTTCTTCATATACCCTTTTAGGAATTTTATAGATCTTTCAATTGGGTACATCCACCGTAAATGGATAGGGCCGCACAACTTTATCTCCCTCACTAGATGAACAATTAGATGAACCATGATGTCAAAAAATGTAGGAACAAAAAGCTTCTCAAGGTGGCACAAGATAAGATATCCTTCATTCTCCAATTCATCCAACTTTTAAATCTTGAAAACTTTACTACAAACCGCATTGAAGAAGAAACAAAGTCTAGTCAAAATGACTCGAAGATCATATTCGACGATGCCTCGAATAGCTACTGGGAGTAGTTGTTATGTGAAGACATGAAAATCATGAGACTTTTGGCCTACTAATTTCAAGTCCTTCATCGATACAAGCCTCTTAAAATTTGAAAAATATCCCGAGGGAACTTTTGTGCCATGTAAAGTCTCACAAAAACTTCGTTTCTCAATCCTTAGACAAAGTATGAGAAGCTAGGAAACAATAAGTTCTCTTCCCATATGCCCTTAGATGTAAGTCTTCGCGTATTCCCATTGCTTGCAAATCCAATCTTGCCTTCACATCATCCTTGGAACTACCTTGTATGTTGAGAAGCGTGCCAACAATACTATCACATACACTTTTTTCCACATGCATGACATCAATAAAGTGTCTCACATCAAGATTGCCAATATGGAAGATCGAAGAATACTGATCTCTTTTTCCATATATTTATTTCTTTTCTACTCTTTGCAGTCTTATCGAAGATGACACTTATATTTTTCACCTTTTCATACACTTGCTCCTCAGTTAATGCCACCGGAGCATCTTCATGCTCTTGGCCACTAAAAAAAGGCTTTCTTTAATCAATGATATGGGTGGCCCCATCTAACAAATCTCTTATGTCCAAGATAAAGTGGCTTTCTTCCATGTTGAAGTTGATGGTAGCGTGTGCCTTCTTCACAAATCGGACATGCTTTATGGCCTTTTACACTATACCCTGACAAGTTCTCATATGTTGGGAAGTCGTTTATAGTACAAAATATCATGGCTCTCATTTTAAAGCCCTCCTTCTTGAAAGAGTCAAAAACATCGACACCTTCTTTCCACAACTCCTTCAAGTCTTCGATCAAGGGTTGAAGGTAAACATCAATGTCATTTCTGGGTTGTTTTGGTCCCGAAATCAACATATACAGCGCTTGAACCTTGGTATGATTGGAAGATACCTCAATACTTTTGCAGGCCCCTTATTTGATTTGTACCATGGGGTTTCACATGTTGGACAATTCTGCTTATCTTTAAACTCTTTTCTATACAATACGCAATAATTTGGGCATGCATGGATCTTTTTGTAATCCATCCCTAGTGGACAAAGTATTTTCTTAGCATCATAGCATCGATGCGGAAACACATTATCATCCGGAAGCATTTCAGAAAAATTCTCGTCGCTTCATCCATGACGTGCCTTCAAGCTTACCAATTTCAATACAGTGTTCAACAATTGGTATTTTTTACACCCAGGGTATAGCGGGGTCTTTGCATCACTATACATATTACCATATGCATGTGATTGATCAAAAGCCTCTTCTCCTACATCACGAATAATGTCCTCTATGCGATCATCCATATCCGTGTCATTATCATCAAAGGTCACTTCCCCATGTTGAGACCCACTTGGCATTTTTTTCACCATGCCAAACCCATACAGCATAAGTCTTACAAAATCCTTCACAAATTAAATGTGTGTGTATAACTTCAGGACTTAGTCGCCTCTCATTCAAACATTTTACACAAGGGCAATAAAACTTCCCACTGTCATCATGGACATTTTGTTGAGCAAATTCTATAAATTCCCTCACCCCATTCTGATATCCAACACTCGTTTGTAAAGCATTTATCCAACTGTGATCCATAGTAGAATTCTTATAGACGAAAAGATTTAACATGCATAATCCGAAAAAAATTGAAACTTGCATATAAAATAAGTTAACTCCAAATTCATAAATATGCTCAATGTCGGTTATGTCTTCTATTTTTTTTTTACAGAGAAACTTGCCCATTAAATGCATAATGAAGAATCACTTTTGGTCATAAATGTATCACAGTGAATCCAAGAAGCAAAATAAATGCATGACGAGAAAATTAAATGTGTCACATGAAGGTCTTGTGGACTCACCTGTAGCATATAAATTCAAATGCGTTTGCTGAGTCTTTTTCCTCCAGCCACGAACGTTGATGTTCTAGACAACAAGAGTAACCTAAAAACACTTGTTGGTCAGTTGGGTAGGTCTAAAGTGCAAATATAATCTTCAAAATACAATATTCATTAACAATAGAGGAACCCACAAGATCATTTCATCGATTTCGTGAAACCCATGAAAAACCCAGAATGATAAGCAAGAAAATCATAAAGTTACATAACCAAAACACCTCTTACAGCTTGGTCTATAGACGTTTAGCTAAGGAACCAAAAAGTGATTGTCGAGAGAGCGACGCAAAGCAGCAACGAAGCAACACACAAACACTGGAGACAGAACCTGAGTAATCACTTTCGGCGCGACAAGAGAAGTTCAGAGAGGGAAGTTTAATTTTCCACGCGAAAGAGACATGTTTTATTAATTTTATTAAGACCGGTTAATTACAAAGTATCCGGTCCTAAAGATAAGGATTTTATTAATTTAATTTTTAAGACCGATGGTTTAGAAGACTTCGGTCCTAACTTTTTACTATTCATTTAATTTTAAGACCGAGTTTTATAAAACATCCAATCCTAAAAGTCAAATACTTTTTAAACTAGTTACTTATAAAGTATCCGGTCCTAAAGGTCCTCAAACCAAAAAAAAAAAAAGAGGATTGGCTTTGGCGAGCGCAATAGCAACCGAATGAATAAAATAAAGGAAAATTAGAGAATAAGCTTCTTTAATTACTTGGAGAATACGAACAAAAAAAGACACAAGCTTAGTTCTTAATGCTTCATACATTACTGGAGAATATGAACGTACACAAGAAAAAAAAAAAACAAGAAAAACAAGATGAAAATTATCAAAAACAAGAATTTGACTAAACATCCTAAAGCTTATTATCATCCAATGCCTTGGAGATATCGGCATGAACAACATTAATTTCCCGCCGAAGATCAGCAAGTTCTTGTCGTTATTGCATCAGCCACAATGCATCATTAGAGGAAAGAGGAGAGGGGTCAGTGGTAGGCGTGCTGGGCCCAGGAGGTTGGAGAATATTGCATGAAGGCTGGAGAGGGAGAGCACAAACCTCTTCTTGGTCTAGAAGACGGAGGAACTTGGCGAGAGTGTCGCTGGGACCAAGAGGTTGGGGGATATTGGTAAAAGAAAGGAGGGGTGTTTTGGCAATCTCTTCATCATCCGAAATAACAATGGGTCCAACGACCCAAGACACTTCGGTCACAATAGAACACACTCTTGCTGGAGGAGGTGCACCGTATAACGATCTGAGGGACGCACAAGCTTTAGGAGTAAGAGTACCCCTACTAGGTTTGAGGCTTTGAGTAGTTGGGGCAGAGAGCTAGGTAGTGAGAAGTTAGGAGGTAGTAAGGAGTTAATAAGGACAGAGAGGTAGTGTGAGGAGTTAATACGCAATTGATGATGATAATGAATTGGGATTCAATTGGTATAAATGAATTTACTCTACTTTAAGAGAGTATTTTATAAATATCCGGTCCTAAAAGTCTATTATTATTTTTCAATTCAATTGCTTTTAAGATCTACCTTTTATAATATATCCGGTCCTAAAAGTCTATTATTTATTTTTTCAATCAATTCAATCACTTTTAAGACCGACCTTTTATCTTGTATCCGATTCTAAAATTCATTTTTTTCAATTTTTTTTAAAAGTAGGAATTTTTTCTTAAAAAATCTTACTTTTAAGAATGGATCTTTTACAATATTCGGTATTAAGAGTTCATTCTTTTCAAATTACTCAGATAGCAGAGTCGTATCCTCACACTCTGTTCAAATGAATGATTCAGAGTCTCTTCGGCTTCCAGATAAACTTCCCGACTAGGCATCTCCTCGTATTCTGAGGAACTATGCGTCTCCTTGTTAAAGTTTCTGGCGTTTTATATTGTTCAGGATGAGTTCTCTATTTAAACCCGTTGTTACTATACTTTCTTCACATTTTTCTCTATCACTTCTACAACCTCCACCATAATGGCTGCTCCACCACCACCAGGTCCTCCTAATCCTCGTCCTCCTCTTCCACCTTTGTACGCTCCTCCGTTGCCTTCAAACCCGTCATTCTACTAGATGATGCAGCACCTTTTGGCCCGCGTCGATCATATAGACCGATGCTTGGGCCAACTGTTTTAGGTCTATCATGCCGTCAACAACAAGCTGAGCGCGGTGCTTGACGCCAATGACGTTGAGTACCATCCTTCGAAATGACGATGTCTCTGACGTCTCCGACCCCTCCCTCCCCTCCGACAACGATGGGGAGGTTTAGATTTTTTTTTGTCTGTAGTTGTGCTTCCCGGTAAAAAATATAATGAAAACAATTTTTAGTTCCCATCTTCAATTGCATTATCCTTTTCATTATCTTCATTTTTTCCGACAAAAAGGAAACAAACAAAACATTGTCCTCGTGTAATCAACATTAAAAATTCACAGAATACAACGTTAAGACCATACAAAAAAAAACATTGTTTACCTTATTCGAACAAATACAAACACAATGACAGTTCTTCTGAAGGTTGGACCGTCCTTGTCGTCGATTTTACCTCTCCTAATTTGAATAATTTCAGTGTCCTTTTCAGTATCTTCCTTTTTTTTGAAAAAAAGAAAAAAGACAGAGAAAGGGGAGAGAGATAATGCTGCTCAAAATCAGGAGAGGTAAAAACAATGACAAGGAGAGTCCTAGCTTGAGCAGAACCGTAGTTGTCTTGAACGCTAATGGATTGTCTAAAAGCGAGTCACTATTTATGTTTAAACGAAAACTTTTAAGACCAGATGTTTAACAAATATATGATCCTAAAAGTCTCGCCATATTTTTAAAAATATTAATCGAAGACTTTTAAGACCGGATGTTTAACAAATATACGGTTCTAAAAGTCTCACCATATTTTTAAAATAAACGAAGACTATAAGACCGGATATTTTAAAAATATGTGGTCCTGAAAGTCTCGCAGAATTAAACGAAGACTTTTAAGACCGGACATTTAATAAATATACGGTCCTAAAAGTCTCACCATATTTTTAAAAATATTAATTGAAGACATTTAAGACCGGATGTTTAACAAATATACGGTCCAAAAAGTCTCGCCATATTTTTAAAATAAACGAAGACTTTTAGGACCGCATATTTAAAAAATATGTGGTCTTGAAAGTCTCACAGAATTAAACGAAGACTTTTAGGATCGAACATTTAAAAAATATGTGGTCCTGAAAGTCTCACGAAATTAAACGATGACTTTTAAGATCGGATGTTTAACAAATATACGGTCGTAAAAGTCTCGCCATATTTTAAAAATAAACGAAGACTTTTAAAACCAAACTTTTAACAAATATAAGGTCCTAAAAGTCACGAATACTTTTCAGAGACTCTTACTGCTCATTTACAACATCATGTACCTCAAGGTACAAGCACTAAATAGCTTTATCCACCATCGAATACATTCAGAAACCCAAAATGGACACAAGAAAATTGTTCAAAAAAATAAACAAATTTATTATTGAATTACACATTGCATATGTATATTTACAAATGAATGAATTGTTCGAAAAAATAAACAAATTTAGAGAAGATTATTGTTGCTACAACATATATTTACAAATGAATTTAGGACATTAATTATTGTTCTGATTTTAAGAGGTCATACAGATATTCACAAAACACATTGCGTATGTGCTCCACTCCATTATCAGAAAAGGGATCAGCACATGCAAACCTCTGTAACATCAAAGACAGAAACTGAATTAACTTGCATGCATATTTCATATGTAACATTAAGCCAGAAACTGAATTTAGCCATGATATGTAACATCAAATACATTTACCTTTGCAATGAATTTAGTCCTTCCTTGCTTGATAATATCATATATGTGTTTCATGACGTACGAGCCACATAAGTTGGACCCCTTTGGTTGCCAAAGAGTCTAAAAAGAACAAGAAATATATATATATATATATATATATATATATATATATATATATATAAGAGCCTATATAGCTTATTGACCAAGTTCACAAGGCAGTGTGCTAGTGTCCAAATATGTACTAACCTTTGGTGTGAGCCATTTAGGATCTTTGGCATCATACGTATGCTTTTTATTTACTTGGATTTGGAAGGTCTTCATGGCATTATCATCAAAATCACAAATTTATCAATAATTGTCACTGAAAATTCACACAAGAGATTTCAGATAAGAGAATCAAAATGACATGCTTACTCGTTGATGGTCTGCATCAACGTAGGCCCTGGATCGCTGTGAGTAGAGCATAAGAAGATAACTGTATGCTCCTCCATGCACATGAGGACCAACTACCAGTGGTGGCTAAAAATTCACAGCAGTAAAGTACTCAGTGATATATGTAGCAGAATTAAGTGAATTACAGACAAGAATTATGATACGTACCCATGGTAGTATGGAAACAAGTACACCTTTTTTCTCACTTCACACACTTTGATTGATATGTACTGCTGTCTATCCACCACGAGTGTTGAACTTGGATAGACTGGGCACAAGAATCCAAAATCTTTTCTCCTTCCCCATTGTTCCAATTCATCATGCATGAACCTACAATAATGACATCAGGAAATTAGTATATATATATATGTGTGTGTGTTTTTAAATGATGCATTTAAATTATGTACTCACAGAAGAAGATACTTACTTTATAAACAATTGAACAATTGGACTTGTAAGCTCCTTTCCAGGATGATATAGGGACGTTAAATCATCGCGGTCAATGAAAACCGGTTCAATATCAGGGAGGCCTAGTACTTCATTGACAGGCCATGATTTATCTTTAAAATATCCCTTGGATACCATATCCAATATTTTTTCCTTGGCAGTCAACTTAGAACTAGGGGATGGAGCTTGAGGAAGGGATGGAGCTTAACGAGGAGATGGAGCTTGAGGAGGGATGGAGCTTAACGAGGGGATGGAGCTTGAGGAGGGGATGAAGCTTCAGGAGGAGTAGAGACATGTACAAGCTTCACTAGCCAAGAGATGAAGGTTCCTTGACATCACCCACAAGCTTGAACTGATCAATTGGGAGAGGGAGAGGTGCATCAATGATCACCTTTTCAACTGACACTCTAACTTCATCATCAGCCATTTGTTGGTGGTGTATAGTTGTCCCAAGTTGTGGACAGTCCATTTTGCAACTAATCGTCTATGACTATCACAATCCTCCATATACAGGTCACAAGGTTGCTCTGACTGTCTAACAATGCAGCTCCCTTTGTGTGTGAAGGGAACAATGGTCTCTGGATGAGAGCTCAAAAGCAACTTCATTTGATTCATTTCCTCCTTCATCTGGCTCAGCTGTGATTGAAACATTGCAGTCAATGAAGCTTCTTGAGCCGCTGCTTTGGCCGCTACTTCCTCATTTATTTTGGCCACCGTTTGTTCATCTCTCTCGGGTAACCATACTTTGTTTATGGCATTTGGATTTACCAAAGTATTGCTTTAGGCCTACCCGTCCTCCAATCCCCCTTACACTCCCCGAGTGATCCGGTTTTCCGATCGTAACGATCAGAACTTCATTCCTCCCATCCGACACAAAAGATCCATTTGTTTCTTTCTTTTTAGGATCTTCCTGTAAGATACAGATAACGAGAAGCTTAGTAATGAAACATGTTTAGTAATTAAAAAATAACAATATCGATACTTGCAATTCTTTCAGCAACTAGATGAGTTTGTTCACTCGTGTAGGTGCCGCTTGACTTTTGCCGAATATACAACCACAGCTCCTCGCAACGTATTGGAGATGGCTGATCAACTATCACAGAAGGATTGGATTCAGCTTCATCTTCCAATCTCTTTCGTTTGGCCGCCATCAATTCTTTTCCGACCTTTCCATATCCGCTGCGAGAAGCTCTATGCGGGCAATCATTCTTTCTCCCTATCTCCTGTGCTTGTTCCCTTCTTTTCTGTGAATCAGAATTGAAAACAACTATTGATTATGAATTCCAGCAATGTCACTAACAGAAATTAGAGAACTTATGCTTGATATGAATGTTAAACATTAGTCAAATTCACTTCATCAGGTTCCAACATTTTATTTAAGGAAGATGTAGAATTGTAGAAGAAATTGGGAGAAACAGAGGAAAGGGAGTTGCCGAATTGCCGCCAACTCAGTCAATTCATTCATCATAATTGGTTCCTACACATATTAGACTAACCTCTTATATATAGTTAGAGGATTGACTCTTAAGGCCCAATAACAGCTTACACCGAAACCTTTACACAGTTAACTAACAGGATTAGATGAACACAATAACATTCACATATCCACATTGGTTAATAAGCAAACAAAAGGGAAAACAAAACTAAATATAAACTCACCAGAGCTTCAGGAGTGGTTCGCAACTGAACAAATTGTTGCCAAGTTTGTTCATCAATAAAATGTGTACTTGTCCTAAGGATTATGGTCAGGCTGAACCTTGGCAAAAATATAGTTGTTAGCTAGAAAGGTCTTAAACTTCCTCCACCGATTAGCACAATAAGACAATGTCTTGTCTTTCAACTTTTGACAGTCAGGGACAGTGTGTGTAAGCCGGATAGTGTCCCAAATAGGATCTTTTACTGTGCAAAGGTCCACATTTTTCCACTCATCTATCAAGATGCTAACCTTGCTGCGTGCTAGATAGCTGACAAAACTATTATATTTGCTTTTATTAGGACCGAAATGTTCCAAATTTTCATCAAACTGAATCTCGACCTTTGACCCAGAAGTCCGACCTAGGGATACATCCATCATTCGTGTGTCACTTCTACCACGGCGTGCACGATGGTTACAAGGCTCATTGTGAGATTCAGAGGGATCGTTTTGACTCACACTAGTCACACCAGTAACTAGCATTCCAGGAACACGACTAGAATCATTTTCAACGTTCATTTTCAAGACAGGAAGAGAGGAATGCCTGAGCAAATGAGAGAGTAACAAAGGCTAATGGTACGTGGGTGAGGAAGAGAGGTAATGCAACAGGAAGTGTTTCACAACGTGAATAAGGGTTCTTCAGTGAGAGTAACAAAAGGTTTCGTGCAAAGAAAAATATATTTGGCGCTTTATTTTAAAGACCAGATATAGAAAAAAGACAGTCTTAATATTTAACATTTAAGACCGATCATATTAAATTCCAGTCTTGAAAGTAATTAATTATTTGTTTAATTTTTTCAATATTGTTGTACCGGCCATATTTTAAGTCCGGTCTTAAAATATTTAACTTTAAGACCGGACAAATTAGTACCCGGTCTTAAAAGTTAACCTTTAAGACCGGTCTTTGTATAACTCCGGTCTTAAAATTAATTAATTTTTTATTTAATCTTTTTCTATATTTTGTACCGGCTGCATTTTATATGTCGGTCTTAAAAGAATAACTTTTAAGACCAGCTATTAAATATGTTCGGTCTTAAAACTTTAATACCTTTATATTTAAATTTTTCTTTATTATTTTGGACCGCAAAAAATGTAAGTCCGATGTATGAAATCTCTCCATAAAGTAATTGATATTTCAATTTTTTTAATAACCAGTCTTTTTAACGGGTCTGAATAATATATTTAAGACCTATGAAAAAATGATCCGGTATAAGAAGTTCTTTATATTTACAAAACTGCCACTGGTCATACCTTTAAGACCGCGGTGTCATAGTCCGGTCTAAATGAGGCGGTCTTAAAACCTTTTTTGCACTAGTGCAGCATTTGGATTTTGAATATAACATGAACACCCCAAACCCCAAAACAAAATTATAAACAAATCTAAAATCAGAGGCACAAGATCCATGGCAACGAACAAAAATAAAAAATCAGAAACAAAAATATGAGGCACAGGAACCATGGCGTTAGAATATAATGCTTTTGAGATAGCTAAAATCGAATATAACGATAAGGCATAGGATCCATGGTGTTAGAGAAAATGAAAAGATGGAAAACAAAAATAGGAAATGAAGAAACGAACTCAGTAGCTTTGGTTTGAGGTTCTCTTTCCTGGGATTCCAATGTATAGTGGACAATAATGAAATCAAAAGAAATGATGTTGACTCTTGCTTTTCTTTCTTCACGCCAGGTTAAGAAAAAGGGAGGTTATATTTTCTAGGTTTCCATTGCGCTGAGCCGTCGGGACTACTTGCGTGAGAGGATTAAAACTGATTTATAATGTGTATGTTTTATGACGATGGGGCACAGGATCTAGGTTGAAATATCATGTGTATGTTATCAAACTGCGTTGTTTTAACTTAATGCGGAGTAAATTATTTGCCTTAAAAGCAGAAATGATAATCCCTTTTATTTATTACTACTTTGTTGATTGCATAGGTTAAGAGGGTTTGAGTCAATGATAGAAGTTCAATGGAAATTATTCAAGGGGGTATTTTAGGGAAACTGATGAGCACAAATCATACCATGTTTTCCTTATCCTTTATTACTGAATTGAATGGTAAAATACGAGCTTAACTGAAGATAATCTAAGCAAAAAGGTATACATGCAGGGTATAGGGAACCGAAGGGCAGAAACTATTTACATGTGCTAAAAAGAGCAATTTACATGGTTTTTAAAGAAGAACGTATAGCAGAGCTAATACGATGCTATAGCATTCTGATATCAACTCGAAGTGCAATACAAGGCATCACGAATGCTATAGCAAAGTAGAGGACGCAATGCTATGCGACATGTTTTCTGACCTTTTATCCAGTTGATTTCAAGAATAAAAGAAAAGGGCGATAACGATAGGTGGACTATTGATATAAAGGAATAGAAGATGTGGAGGATCAAAACTAAAAGATTTGAAGAATCCCGCAGGATTAGCAGAAGCAATCTACTCGGATTGAGAGATACGATAGATCCCGACAGATTAGGAAAGGTCCAGCTCGCTGTAACTTACGCCACAAGAAAAGACTGATTATAAAAGGAGCAGCGGAGCCAACCCTAAGGGAGAGCCCAATAACGAGATTCTATTTTCGGCAGACCCAAGAGGAGAGTGAGAGATTTCACAAGAGCACGAGACTTCCAGGACAACCCAGCATCCTTCCCTGCAGTACGATGGAACAAAGAAGATGTGGAGTGGTGACGTGACAGGGCCGCATCCACGCCGTTGAAACTCCGTCAAAGCTTTCTGTTTTCCCTTTTTGTTTTCATCTTTCGATCATGGGTCATTCTGTTAGTGTCTGTTTTGTGTGTCCCTCGTCAGTCATGAACTAATTTTCATATGGTTGGACGAGGATGATTCCTTAAGTTGTTGAATGAACCCAGTTGCAAGTCTTAATTTAATAAATTTGGTTTGCTTATCAGTGCTTTAATTACTAGTCGATTAACGGAAGTTAAGGGTTAGATTTGTGGCCTCGGCTTCTCGGGCAAGGAGTTGAGGTTAGACCTCGAGAAACTTGATGTTTGCTAGGCAGCCCGTGCACGGCTTGACCTGTTATTATAGGCTTCAGGAATGGGTCTACCTCTCAAAACCATAACACCCTAAGCATAAAGCAAATCTGGCTAGAAAGTTGCCATAGGAATATGGAAGGAGTATAATTAGTATTATATGTATCGAACGTGGAAGCTTCGGTAGACTATCGTGGTGGATTAACCAAATAGATTTGTAGGTAGTAGCTATGCTGTAGCATTGCGGAAGTTGTGCAGTGTAGATGCTATAGCATTGGGTAGAGCAACTGGGGGATTGATGCACTTAAGGGTGATTCTGAGTCCAGCCTGACTTCTTACTGATATCTTCTCATGATTTAATTCACTTTGTTTAATTCTGCTAGTAGCATAACCACAAAAACTCCTCAAATCAATATATTTACTTTCTGCTTGCACAACTATCATAGCAATCGCGTGTCACTCTCTGGTATCTCAGTCTATGTGGGACGATACTCTACTTACACTTTATTACTTGTTCTACTGGTTCACTTGCCATCAAGGAAATCAACCAACAGAAACCAACATACATTTTTAGAGAAATAACTAATTTAACTAATTTTCCTACTTTGACCAAATTTGTTAAGTAGACATTTTATTAAGGAAAAGAGAGGGAGTATATTCTTATTTTTAGTAACAAACGAATAAGTTAAATTTCAAGAGTTCATCAAAGTCAGGACATATCCACTCTGTTGTGATTGGACCAGTATTAATTTATTACCAACGGGACTAACAAGTTGGTTTTATTATATTTGTGAAAGAGGGGTTTAGTTTAAAACACACAGAATTATATGTAGTGGTGCGCTGGCCATGCCTTGTTGTCATACCTCAATTAAAAGGAGTCTTAAAATAGAGAAAACCCCTTTTTTAACATCCATTTCTATTGACTCAATCTTGCCCTAGAAGTTTTTAAAATAGAGGAAACCCCTTTTTTAACATCCATTTCCGTTGACCGTCAATATACTTATTTTGTTGACCAAAATTGATTGTGTGACAGACACATGGCATTGTGACTCGCCACCTCATCATTACACCTCATCTTCTTCATCTTCCTCCCTCATTCTGATTGGGTTTAGCTACTAGACCCTTACAGTAGTACAGCAGATGCAATGCACCACCAAAGTTCACTCAGATTATAAACTAATGAGGAATTCAGTTTAGTTTATGTCAATATATTGTTCCCATGCCCTACGTGGAAACTTTTTTCTCGTCCTTAATTAGAAAAAAAAAATTCGAATTGAAAACTAAAAAGAGGCCCAGATCAGGAGCATGCTTTAGCTAACGTAATCCCACTTCCATCCACTATGCACAACTCGTTCGAATTAGCACCGTAAGCTAGATTTAGGTGCTTTTCTGATTGGTGGAGTCTACATTATGGAGAAGAGACATCACTTGCTCTTATCGCCAGGTGCTTTTATCCTCATATAGATATATTAATTAATCATTAATTTATTATTAAATTTGATCCAATTTTTTTATGATTAATTAACCCGGCAGTGTCCATCTATACTCTCGTAATTAAACTCACGAGTCAGCTTGCTTAACTTAACTCTCGACAATTTATTTGAACAACTCTAGACAATTCAAGCATAGAAATTAGGCTCATGTACCAACTTAATTAATTGGCGCAATGTAAACTTGGTTAAAACTCGGTAAACTTGGGACACAAATGTGAAGGAGCGAGTTGGATATGCGCTAATGTCATTCAAACTTCCGAGTTGTCTTACTAACTCGATTAGCTTTTGGAGAATAGATTCTGATGAAAAGTGATTTTGATAAATAGTTTTTGAGTATGATATAAATCTCAATTATTCGATACCTCGTAGTAT
This sequence comes from Acacia acuminata, assembly GCA_019022655.1. Lineage (NCBI taxonomy): Eukaryota > Viridiplantae > Streptophyta > Magnoliopsida > Fabales > Fabaceae > Acacia > Acacia acuminata. The sequence goes on along the minus strand of JAFJYI010000042.1, from coordinate 1,923,545 downwards.
TAATTATACACATTTGTTTTACAAATTTAACTTATTTTTTCCTCCAAAGGACGAGGTATGTTGTCTTAGACAACTCAAGATTGCAAATATATCAAAATTCTAACAGAAAAAGTGTAGCAAGAGGGTACAGAGTAAATCAAACACTAGTTTATATATTACTCCCTCCGGTCCTAATTATAGGACAACATTTAGAAGTTGATTTTGATCTTAATTATAAGACAACATTCTAATTTTTGTCAATTTCTTCCTAAAACACCCCTATTTTTATTTTCTCAAATGTATTTTGGTTTTTGATGAGTATATACATGTGGGCGCATAGATTCTTTCAATCAATAAAACTTTTTGATACATATATGTGTGTGTGTACGCGCACGCGCACGTGTATTTATATATGTATATATGTGTGTGTCTACACACAAATGTATATAGACACACACACACACGCACATATATATGTGTGTATATACATATATGTATGTATGTATATATATGTGTATCTACACACAAATATATATAGACACACATGCACATATATGTCTCTGTGTGTGTACATATATGTATGTATCTATGTATATATGTGTGTGTCTAGACACAAATATATATAGTCACACACACTCACATATATGTGTGTGTGTGTGTGTGTGCATGTATGTACGTATATATGTGTGTGCCTGTGTATATATGTATGTATATATGTGTGTATCTATACACAAATATATATAGACACACACACACGCACATATATATGTGTGTGTCTACACACAAATATATATAGACACATACACACATATATGTGTGTGTGTAGACATATATGTATATTTGTGTGTGTGTTTGTCAATATATGTGTGTGTACATATATAAACACACACACACACACATATATATCTTTGTGTGTGTGTGTGTGTGTGTGTTGGGATACATAATATTTGAGAGATATGTGGTAGAAGCTATTGACTTCCTTTTACTTATGCCATTTTAAATTTATATAAGGACATTTTAGGAAAATGAGTAAAAATAACTAATTTAACTTCTTTCCTTATTCTCTACAAAATCGATTAAATATGTCTTATAATTAGGACCGGAGAGAGTACATCTTTTCACTAAAATTGACAATTTGTTTGGGTTCGTGGTAGGTGAGCATTTAGGGCAAAAAAATCAGAGTGGCTTTATCAGTAGGGGCAAAAAGCCAGATTGGGGATTTTTGGGGTGACTTTTCATCCACTGAGCTTCTGGGGCGGTGGCGGAGCTTGGAGGAAAAGTTTGGAGGGGCCAAATAGTGGTAGAGGGATTCAGGGGCAGCGCCCCCAAAAATTTTTTTAAGGAAAGTTTTAAATGCATTAAAAATGAAAAGAATAAAAAAAATATATTCATGAAATTAAGTCAATTAACTTCATCTACAAATATAGTATAGAATGGGTAAAAGCATAGTAAAGGATACACCACAAAAATAAATTTCACCGATAAGCTAAAAATTTCGAGTAATTAGAATGAAATATAGAAAAGAATGACAAGATTAACATAAATCATACAAGACCCCACATGGAACAAAGATTGAATTATAAGCCCAAAGATATAAATAAGGAGAAATTGATGAGATGATGGAGACCGAAAGCAATAGTCCTCACAAACTGTCAAGTTATATTCACTATTTTGGGGGGGCCAAAGTTGTATTATTACACTAAAAAAAAATCCATTAAAAAATTTTAAACTATTTTTTTATGGCCCGCCCCGACCCCACATGGAACAAAGATTGAATTATAAGCCCAAAGATATAAATAAGGAGAAATTGATGAGATGATGGAGACGAAAGTAATAGTCCTCACAAACTGTCAAGTTATATTCACTATTTTGGGGGGGCCAAAGTTGTATTATTACACTAAAAAAAAAAAAATCCATTAAAAAATTTTAAACTATTTTTTTATGGCCCGCCCCACCCCCCGACCCCACATGGAACAAAGATTGAATTATAAGCCCAAAGATATAAATAATGAGAAATTGACAGATGATGGAGATTGAAAGCAATAGTCCTCACAAACTCGTCAAGTTATATTCACTATTTTGGGGGGCCAAAGTTGTATTATTACACTAAAAAAAAAAAAAATCCATTAAAAAATTTTAAACTATTTTTTTATGGCCCGCCCCCCGTCATTGTTATCTTCCGTCCCCTGTTCGGATAAAAAAAAAAAGCCTCATCCGGTTGGACGCTCAAGTGAGGAGCGAGGACCGAGCCTTGGAGACTTTGGGCATCAAACGCGACTGCGAGCTCGGACACACAACAGATTAGAGAGAGCCATGAGAACACCAACAAATTGAACACCGAGATTGATCTTCATCCCGCTCCTCCACCAATTTTTTTAATATTAATTTAATTCTTTTATCAAATTTAAATTTTGTTTTCCGTTATCATAATATATACAACTAAATATATTTATAAAAACATTTTTAGATACCAACTTGTGAGGGATTTGTGATCAAATTAACAATATACTTGTTATTTAGTATCAACGACACTACTACAAAATACTTAAAAGACGACCTAAAAAAGACCCAATTAACGTCCTTATTCTTAGGGACGTTGGGGAGAGCGTAGTAGTATATTTCCATATGAGGCGACCTCTGAAATGGTTTCAGGTCGTCTCATTGCTCATATGAGGCGACTGAAATGGGTTCAGTCGCCTTAAAGTATTTTTTTAAAAAAAATGTGCTTGCTGTTTTGTTTGGCCAATTTGTTTAAATGCTTCACAAAATAATTAAGCGCATATCTGACTATAATATATTATGACCGTATGAATTATATGTATGTGCATTCCATCAAGAAGGTGAAATAACAATGAATACAGTGGTTCAATAAGAAAATTGTAAAAGTGACTTCAACAAAAGAATTGGCTACACATACAAGATCATACAAGAGAATGACAATATATATGTTCTAATCAGTCAACAAAATCAATCAAATTCACAACTTAGCTTCCAACATAACCATGAGGATGCAAGAATATCAACAACTCCAAAGAGAAAACTTCAACATGCGTAAAAACTTCAGCAACTTCAACAACAAAAGAAAGAATGTATGACCTAGATTTTGGTTACTAAAACTAGACCAAAACAACAAACAAAGCACCACTATGACAACAAATTTTTCTCACATTTGGAGGCAATTAATCTCCAAAATTTCACAACAAACTTTCACAATTTAATGCAAAGAATTAGATAGCATCAACATTCCCTTCAATTGGCAAATAACACCGATATGCGACAAGAGGCAAATATATATAAGCAGCAATGACTTTTGAACACGAAGCTTAACAGAATTTCAAGGTTTCAAAGATACGAGAATTTAGCTCAACTCTAATGCTAAAGTGAATGAGAGCCACCTAGTAATAATCACGGTACCACACAAGCAAATCAAACACCTCCCAAGCAAGAAGCACACATAAAACTTTCAAAGAAATCGTTATGATGGTATGATTCAACAAAATTCTCAAGTCTTGGTTATTGGAAAATCAAATGCAAGATAAGGTATAATGGCAAAATCAAACCTCATATGACAAAGTGATCTATTTCCAGAATTAAACAAGTGATCTAACCTCATATTCACAAAGAATTAAAGTGGCAAATTCAAGAGCAACACCAATAATTTACGAAACCGATGTCAAGACAGACTTAATAAGTTTCACAATGACAATCACCCTAACAAGTAATGACTTGCCTATATATTCACATTGAGCCATGTTCAAGAAGATATCTAGCCATCATGTCTCGAATCGAATCGATGTCATCCTGTGAGTACGGATCCTCGAAAAAAAACGTAAATTGGAAAACAAGGTATAATTAACAACCGAAGTACCACAACAAAAAATATCATCATTTGAGGATCACGGAGCATTACGTACGTTTTGCAAGCCGGTAGTACGTCCGGTGGAAACGGTAGATTGCATCCAATTGATAACGTAGTATCCGCGCTCGGTGTTCCCTGGTTGGTGATGGCACTATAAATAAAAAACAAATTGTTAAAACGTAAAGCTCTGTGTCTCGGAAAAAACTTGAATTGAAACTACTTACCTTCGGATAAAACCACTTCGGTCCACCCTTTCTCTCGTGCTCCGGCAATCTGTCTATATGTCCTAAGACCACTATCATTAAAATGGAAATTAACAGACATGAAAACAATTCATTTAAAAAAAGAATCGATGATTTAGACAAAAATTTACTTACTCGGCAAACATGGTTTTGATATCCTTAGTTGGCACCACCTATGGAATCGAACCAATAACATGCGTTCTTGGCGGGACAAACAACGCACGAGGGTCCAATGAGCACTACAACATATACATATTAATATTAAACTAAGATAAAAAAGCATTTTTTCCTTAAAAATCTTATATAGACAAAAAAAATACGCACCCTTCATGTATTGGCGCTAGATAACAAGACGATTTTATGTCGCCCATTGTTAAACCAACATAAATGGCCCTCCCGGCTAAGATATTGCGGCGAAAGCCGTGGATCTAGGACATAAGAATCCATACGAATCCAATAGGTCTCCCTTTTTGCGGATGTGTCGTGCGACACTACGATCGAAATAAAATGATAAGTGTTGTTGAATATATTAAACAAAAAAAGAGTATTGACATAATTAAAGGGTAAAAAACTTACAAGATTGCAAGTTGAAGCCCTTGTATATCTAAACAGTCCATATGCATAAACTCGTCAAATCTTTCCCGTCAATTGATATCGGATATGTCTTGTCTGCACCGACAATGCCCGGAGGCATCTCAAGCCGATAGAGACGATGTCTGGTAGAGCTCTCGCGGCGTTGATAAGTATGGAAATCTGCCTACGACTTGTTCATGCTATGAAAACATAATAAACAAATTATGAGTGGGTTAGCAATGAAAATCAATCTTAAACCCTACTCATCGTCAATCGGTAATGTATTTCTTACCATTGGAGGTGTCGTCCCCACCTCAATAAGATGATGCGGCCAAAGGATGAACGATGTGGTGGCGGCGTCTAGCGTGGGAACCTCCTCATCAACAATCGGGATGGCTGTCTTTTCTTCCCCTCTCGCACACTTGTCGAGTCAACCTACGTTGGTCTTGTGGAATTTGCATATTGTGGTGTGTGGTTTGTTACGGGTAAACAAGACCATCTCGCAACAATACGCCGGTGTGGGTCATCCAAATATAGGCGGCAGGGTTGTCCCCCCTGTGGAGTGTGAGAAGGTTCGCCAATAGGTACATCTAGAGCGTGAAAACTTTCCTTCTTTGCTTGGGAAGGCCGGGGGATTCCTCGTTTGAAGGTTGCGTATTTACCTTCCCTTGTATCATCTCCCTCATTTCACCCCGTAGTTGTGCCATAACCTCATCTACGAAGGACGCTCGAATTTTGGCTACAAGCTGAGGACTAGGGTTGTAATCATCATGCGAACAACTCGAACGCCGTCCAAAGTATTTCGCGACACTAACTCCCCTCGGCTCCCCACGAACAAAGATCAAGGTAATCGGGCTTCCCAATCGCCGTGGACAAAATGTCCATCCGTGTACCCGGCGTGAATGAACCTTGGCTGCTTTCTTTGCTCAAGCACATCCCGTATCATAGGATTTTTCATAAATATTAACTAATTAAACTCGAAAATATGAAACAACCGAAGCTATTTAATACTTCTAATTTAACTACTTACAATCTTTGAAGCAACCTCAGCCACATCTTCATTTATGTATTTCTCGCCCTTCATCCTCGCAGCTATCCATTTTTTGTGGCGAGGAGGACGCTCAAGGGCCTGGATAACGGTGGAAGGATCGGATTGAGCAGCTTCCTTCATTTTCTCGCAACTCTTCTTCCATCGCCTCCGTTCAAGCTTCTTATAGCCACCCCTAGACATGCAATGCGGATACTTATTTCTCGCTTGCCTCTCCCTATTGGCGACTTTTTTCCCGTGACACGAAAACAAATAAAACTGAGCCTTCGATGTCAAATAGATTCAACTAAAAGATAAGATATGAAAGAAATTTTACAAGAAATTCGGGATTCTCCGGCGTGACGCCACAAACTCCCTCCCCCTGGACTAATGTAATCATAGTCCTGACATGGGTCCTTGTCCCTCTTTGCCCCTCGAATATACTTTCTAGTGAGCTTGTTCTTAAAGTCTTTCCAACGTATACGAACCTCGCCCATCCAATGCTTGTTCATGGCCTTATTGTTAGGCACATCATACGTTTGCTGCAAGGTAAAAGAGAAGATATGAAAGAAATCAAGTGATAAAACTAAAGATACAAATGCATAAGATATCGAAAGTGAGATACCAAAAGTTGTGCCCAGATCAACTCCTTCGTTTTAGGAGGAACCAACTTCCAATGAGAGAATACAATGAGAACTTTGCTTCGAGCCAGATAGCCTACGTAGCTAATGAAATTGTCTTCCTCTCGACCAATTGGTTTCATATTGGCATCGAACTCCACATGCAGCCTCTTTTTTCGACCGCCACGACGTGCAATTAATGCACCCATATGTGTGCTACCTCTACCCATTCTCACCACCGGTACATCATTCCCACCATCACCCGATGACTCGTCGAGCTAGACATATTCCCGTTCATCAAAGACAAATGAATAATGTTAGATAGGGTTATTATTAAATAATAAACGAATGAATAAAATGAACTAACATGTTAAACGTGTACAAAAATAACATAGGACTTTCTCATAACTTAAGATCTTACTTTATATGGTTTCCCATATTCCTTCGAATGATCCTTCCTTGGAGCATATTCTTCATCATCTACCAATTCTACTTCCGTGTTGTCGGTGGATTTGTTGTGAAAGGGAGTGTATCGTCCGGTTCAAGGATTCTTCACCATACGTCTGTTTTTTACTTTGAAGTACAATGGACATTTTGTTATTTGCGAGTGCAGTAACATAAAACACTTGTTTCGCCCGGCTTGCTAGAATGAATGGTGGTCTCTATGACCAAGTCTTTGAAGATCAACTGAGACAAATCCAAATTTAGGATCTATTACAACAAGATTATTGTTAACCCACTTACATTTAAATAAAGCAACTTTGAACTTGGTGTAGCTCATCTCCCATATTTCTTCAATAACTCCATAATAGGCCATAGATGCTAACACCAGGTTTTTGTCTTTCGAACTCGAAAAGTGCATGGATTCAACTTCAACCATCACCCCACTGTTTTGCACAGAACTCCTGCCATCTTGGTCTTTTGTGTAGAAAGAATATCCGTTGATATCATAACTTGTCCAAGTGATGACCTCGATAAGAAGGCCCCCAGGCTAACCACTCGATTGTAGCCGACACACCGGTCTCGTGCAATACCTTCTCCCGGAACCACTTTATAAATGTCTTCTTTTGCTCATTAGCTATCTGCATGTCATTCTTCCTTGGATTCATATTCTTCAAACTCTTTGTGTTCATCAATGTATGGTTGAACTTCTTCCGTATTATTCAAGATGTACGGGTGTGCTTGCAATACCTGCACGAAGCATATTCTTCAACTTGATTCCTCGAGTTCCTCACTTATCCCCTTATCATGCTTTGAGATTGTAACGTCGCCCCTGATAGATAATCTTTACAGAACTCCATAGCCTCTTCCACTACATATCTCTCAACGATTGAGGCTTCTGGTCGATAAGGATTTTTAGAATACCCTTTTAAGATCTTCATGTATCGCTCGAAAGGGTACATCCACCTTAGGTAAACTGACCGCAGAGCCTTACCTCCTTACCAAGTGCGCTATCAGGTGCACCATTATATCGAAAAATGCAAGAGGAAAATGCATCTCTAGTTGGGACAAAATAATATAACCCTCATTTTCCAATTCATCCAACTTTTCAATGTCAATGACTTTGTTACATATAGCATTAAAGAAAATACACAATTTTGTTATAGTGGTCCGCACTTCATCTTTCATAATGCCCCTAATAGCTACTTGGTAATAGTTGTTGCATCAACACATGATAATCATGAGACTTCATTCCCACTAACTTCAAATCGTCCATTGAAACACACCTTCTCAAATTTGAAGAATATCCTTGTGGAACCTTAATGTCATATAGACACCCACACAAACTTTTTTTTCTCCGCTTTTGATAGTGTATGAGCTCTTTGGCTCCATGTATGCCCTCTTACCATCTTCCGTTACTCGTGGATGTAACCGTTCTCTTATTCCCATATCAACCAGGTCTAGTCTCGCACTAATTCCATCCTTAGTCTTCCCCGGTATGTGCAAAAGAGTAAAAGACAAGGCTATCGCAAACATTTTTTTCCACATGCATCACATCAAGATCGTGTCTCACATCAAGACTACGCCAATATGGAAGATCAAAGAAAATTAATCTCTTCTTCCATATATTCTTCTCACCCGCAATCCTTTTCTCGTTTACCCAATGTGACATTGATATGCATCACCCGACTATAGACTTCCTCTCCTGGTTAATGCCTTTGGAGCCGTTCTATGCTCCGGTAAGCCGTTAAAACGCTTTCTTAACTTACGATATGGGTGGAACCGATCAAGAAACCTCCTATGACCGAGGTAGACCGTTTTTTTTCCATGCTTTAATTGCTGGAAGTTTGTGTCAGCTTCACATATTGGACATGCTTTATGCCCTTTCACACTGTACCCATACAAATTTCCGTATGCAGGAAAGTCGTTAATCGTGGTAAAAATCATTGCACGCAACTTGAAGGACTCCTTCTTATATGCATCAAACACATCTATGCCTTCCTCCCACAACTTCTTCAAATCCTCAACCAAAGGCGCCAAGTACACATCGATATTGTTACCAGTCGTTTTGGTCCGTAAATCATCATAGAAAGCATCACATACTTGCGTTTCATACATAGCCGGGGAGGTAAGTTGTATATTACAAGGAGAACCGGCCATGCACTATGGGTACGCTAAGAGTTCGATACGGATTGAAGCCATCTGTACAAAGCCCCCGCCGAGGTTTCTTGGCTCAATGCCAAATCGGGAACATTTCGTCTATTTTCTTCCATTGGAGAGAGTCACCGGTGCCGTAGATATTTTCCATCGGATATTCTCTCATCAATGCCATCTCAACTTCTTTGATGTTGCTTCACTAGTAAATGTGACGCTTAAACCGAGGAATTATGGGAAGATACCACAAGGCCTTCAAAGGTTGCCTTTTTTTGTGTGATCTCCAGAACCACCACCTTTCTTCACTTTGTATCGTGAAGTTTTACACTTCGGACAATTACTAAGGCCTTCATACTCATTTCTGTACAATATACAGTCATTAGGGCAACTGTGTATCTTTTTATACTCCATACCCATCGTAAATAAAATTTTCTTGGCCTCATACATACGATTTGGAAGTACATTATTATCTGGCAACATATCACACAACAATTCAAGCAACGACGTGAAACTGCTATCGGTCCACCCACATGTTGCCTTTAAGTTGACCAAATGTAAGGTCCCATCAACCGTGTATACTTAGTACACCCGGGGAACAAAGGTGTCTCTGCATCACTCCGCACGCTATCATATTCATGCGGTTGTGCAAAGGATTCGACCTCAACATCATGAATCATTCTCTCCATTCCATCATCATCTACCTCAACTTCATTTTCGTAGGATGCACTGGGAGTTACCTCCTCACCATGCCATATCCACGTTGTGTATAGAAGGTTTATTCCATCACAAATTAGGTGGTCCCTTATATCAGCAATATCCCTTCGAACCCCATTTAAACAATTAACACATGGACAATAGTACATCCCATTTTTTGTAGCCACATTCCTTCTAGCAAATTCAATAAACTCTTCCACCCCATTCTCATATTCTTCACTAGTTCTCAAAGCATTCATCCAACTATGACCCATTTTCTTATCACCTAAGACATTTCCAACAACAGTCAAGTTCATAACAATTTCAATAACGACATGGTTTTTTCTCAATCTTGTAAAAAAAAATTCGGCAAAGATTTCCCCTCAACAAGAGACATCCCAAAATTTCAACAACAAACCATTTCAACTTAATTCAACAAAACTTACTAACTAAGGCAATTTAGAAAATATCAGCTATTAAATCCAATAATTTCATCAATACAAAAAACTAAAATATATCTAAGTTGTCTAAGTCATAGACTATAAATTATGGACATCTAAGCATCATTATCCATACTACAAAGATTACCTAGTTCAATGCACATCAACAACAAAACAATATTTAACTATAATTACCTCAACTTTAAATTCCTCTCCTTGAAATTTATTTGCTCTAGTCAACCTAAAGACAACAACAATAAAGACAACATTAGAATTATTCAAACTAACATTGAACTTAGGATATAACATATGAGAGGGAATAATTGTATGACAAAAGCAACATTATTAAAAATACCTACCCTAAGACCCCTCAAGCTCTTGTGGGTTGTTGTCGTGGCCAAGTCACAAACAAGTAGTCGGTATAAGATCAATATTTATCAACTAAATCCCCCAACACCGATTTGTCCCATTTCCTAGCAATAAAACAACCATTACAAAAGCATGAGAAGAAAGCATGGATATGGCATGGTGAGGAAGTAACAAGTCTATTATTGAAGTAACAAGTCTACCAAATTAAAGTGGTGTGTTTTGAAACTAAAAGCAACATGAACACAAATAAAACTAAATACTATGTAGACTTACCCTAATTTTGCAAGACTCATAGACCCTTTTTATTTTTAAGAAAAATTGGTGTGTTTTGAAAAAGAGGGAAGATTTAATGTAATTGCAACAATACAAGAATGCACCATCAAAATCCTCTTTGTCAGCTGTATGCTATAGCTTCTACGCCATGTGATATATGTAATCTCTACTGAGGGGGCTTTCTAGTAAATAATAGTAGGGAATTGCTCAGAGTTAGTTAGAAGAAAGAGAAATTAGTAGTGACGTGGCATAGGCAGGGAATTATACATACTGTAATGTAACCATTGCATGTTTTTCGTGAATGAATTCAGTCCTTTTTCCTCTTCGATACTATCACAATGTGAGATTTTTATTCTAAGAATTTGTGGAGAATGACACACTTGACACATGTCAAAAAACATAATCCTCTTAGTCCAGGGAAATCCACCACATAGAGCCACAATTCAAATCTTCCAAAGAACAAAGATTGGTTTGACTATCATGCATTAATCATACACACCACATATCATTTTAAAAAAAATTCCAAATTCACTTCATCAAATGGGATCACGACGGGCTTCAAACATCCATGAAGCACTATAACTTGGAATCCTTATAACAAATAGACATTTAAATTTACAATAATCATACACACCACATGCACGTCATAAAAAGATGGTGGTTGTCTTCACATGTATTTACATGACCAATGGTCTCGTAACCACTTCATCTCGTAACTCCTAGTTTTTGATTTTCTTTCGTAATTAGGGGCTAGACTCTCATAGTCTTTTTCCCTCTATTTCTCAAGCCTCGGTTTGCACGTACTTCACAAAAAAAAAAAAAAAAGTATCTTTTTAATTGTGATTTATGATATAGAAAGTGAATAAATGAAATAAGTTTAGTGTCAATTTACTTGAATAAGTACTTTTGGGGATCTTAACTTAATTCCAAATAAGCACAAACTTGAAAGACGAAAACATGGGAAGTCTCTCGCAAACACGCGTTCCTATCTACAACCAGATCTAGATTTTAGTTTCAGTTCCCGGCAAGGTCGAGTTCGAAAGTCGACAAAACACTTAACTAAGCATATCAAATAGTGAGGAATACGATTTTGTTTGTCCATCTACATTATTATTTTGTCTTTGATTCGGCTTCCGGTCGAAAAACGAATTCCGGCTCTAGAACGGCTTTTTTTCCAGTCTATTCCTACCTAACCTTTCAAACGATATTTACCTAAAGCCGAGCCACAAATCGACTCCGAGGATAGTCGACCCGGTCCCTTCGTACAAAAAAGAAACGGTCCCTTGGTAACCAAATCATCCATAATATCTCATAAATCATTTTCATCTTTGGTAAATTTACCAAGAGCTATAGTCATAGTGATCCTCCTTATCCCATGTTTTAGATGTTCAACAAAGAAAGAAAAATAAAAAAAGAAAAGAAAAGAATTACGAGCGTACCGTAGAGATCGTCGTGAGAAGGTGGGGCTGACGCGGCGGAGACAGAGGTCGACAAATGACGACGGGCGCGAAGAGAGAAGATGGAGGAAACGACGGACGATCGCGATCGAGTCGATAGGGTTCGCCGGCGATGAGGGAAGATGACGGAAATAGCCTAGATATCAACTGGGTTTTTGACGGCGACGAGGGAAGCAGGAGTCGAAACTTCGAAAATAAAAGAGAATACCTTCGCGGGTTGGCAAAATAGGGTTATGGGAGATTTTAGGCGACCTGAAAATGGATCAGGTCGCCTGTTTTCAAATATAGGCGACCTGAAGCCCATTCAGGTCGCCTATTTTTGACAATTTTTAAATTTTTTTTTTTTTAAAAAACAACATGTCCCTTCAATGCTCGGTTTTGGTTTATGGCAAATTTTTTTTTTTATTGGCACATATATAGGCGACGAAATTGTATCGTCGCTTGTTTTTCGAAAATGGCGACGATTATTGTTCGGGTTGCCTATTTTTTTCAATGCTTGGTAATTTTCCGCAAAAACAAAATATCCCTCTGCGCCAAATTTTTTGGCAGATTTCGATCGTCTTGAAACATTATCGTCGCCTATTTTAGACAATTTTTTAACATTTTTTTTTATAAAAAAAAACCTATGTCCCTTCAATGCTCCGTCTCGGTTTAAGGCAATTTTCTTCTTTGTAATAGATATATAGGCGACTTCGAAACATGTTTCAGTCGCCTATTGTCCTACTTTTTACACATATGGCGCGCAAACAAAATATTCTTCCATATTTCCTACGCGCCAAATTTTTTAGCAGATTTCAGCGCCTTGAAAAATTATCAGTCGCCAAAATTGATTTTTTTTCAAAAAAAACATACCATACATACGGCGCAAAGGCAATTAAAGCGTCCTTAAAAAATTTAGGATGTCAAAAATTAATTTTAGAAGTCCCGAACAATTATTCGATGTTGAAGGCTCATTTTCCTTGTATATAATTACAAGATTGCCATTGGCCTCATTTGTTACTACCTATTTCTTATTTAGGACGTCTCTGGGGGAAGTAATATCACATTTTTGTAGTAGTGCGAGTAAAAAAAACATTTGTAAGCATTCTAATTTAAATTTTTATCTTTAATTATCACAATATATACAGCTAATATATATATGTAGTATTCAATAAGATTCATGTCATTTTCAATCATTTTTCATCTCAATTGACTTTTTAAATAATAATCCAAACACGTTTCAATTTGGAAAAAAGTCATTTATGTCACTATCAATCTAAACATAAATCACATTTACAATCTGACTTTTATCTTATCTTATTTATGTAAAAATCATATTGTAAATAAATCATTTTTGTCACTACTAACCCAAACGAGTTCTAATGAAACACACCTGTAAAATTTACACGCACGTGTCGTACACAATTTAATTGATGCCATCATTCAAATAGAACAGGCTGATAAAAGTCCTTTTCGAGAACTTTCATGTACACAGAAATACGTACGTGTCCCTAATTAATCAAGCACATGCAAATTAGAGTACAGCCACACTGTACTGCAAATTATAGAAAACTAATTGACATGGTTCCTAAATGACTTTAAGTGAAGTGAAAGACAAACACAGAATGAATAAATCTTACTTTTAAGCGCTATTATGCAACTTCCACCTTGATATATCTGATGTTTATTCAATGTAGCCATTATTTATTAAACATTATAAAAGCCCAAAAATATAGTCATGATTCTTTTTTGATATACATAGTAGAGGAGGGGGCATGGTTCGAACCCTGAATATGGGAGAGGAGAACCAAGCTCTCATGCCACTACGCTACTAAGGCGCTGACAATAGAGTCATGACTCATAATTCTAGTTGTGGACATTATAATATGAAATCAATCGTTATTACCTCAGACATTTATGTCAGTCAATAGTATATCACACATAAAAGTTGTCTAGTGGCATTTTTAATTTGTTGAAAGAAGTTTTTTGATATTAGTATTTAATTATTAGCTGACATAAAAAATTAAGTTTTCTACTATTGTTTTGAATAAAAGCATATTTGATTTGAAGTATTAGATATAATTATATATTTTTTTAAACAGAGAGAATTATATTTAACCTATTATTTTCAAATTATACCATGCGTTTAAAAAACATACATATACAAGTGAGATATTCGTCGCAACTATCCCAAAATTTATTAAACTTGGATCAGGTTCATTCTTGCCCAAGAAGTTTTCACTCTTCACTCATAAACTATGCATATCAAAAAGGCTTTTTTGGCTCAATCTCGCCTTGGAGTTTTTAAAATAGACGAATTTTACCCCTTTTTAGCACACATTTCCGTTGACCGTTAAGATATCACTCTGATCTTATTTATAAATTCTTTTTAATTAAAAATTTGATCTTATTTATAAGTCTAGTTTTAGGGTAATAAATGAGATTGTGACAATTTTATCCATATTAATTATACCAATAAAAATAGAGAGAGAAGAAGGAGTTGAAAAATATCGATGCATAAATGAGTGCAAAGTTAAAAATTTATCTCATAATTATTGAGTTAACTATTTCTCCGTGGTATGTGTGATTTAGTTAAAAATAATTTATAAATAGGATCAGAATATTATTTATTTTTTGACCAAAATTGATTGTGACAAACATATGGCATTTTGACTCGCCACCTCGTCGTTGCACCTCATCTTCTTCCCTTCCTCCCTCATTCTGATTGGGTTTAGCTACTAGACCTGGTTTAGTAGTACAGCAGATGTACCACCAAAGCTCATGCAAAGTATAAACTACTGAGGAATTCAGTTTAGTTTATGTGAAACTCTTTTGTTGTCCTTCATTAGAAAATTATTTTCGAATTAAGAACTAAAAAGAGGCCCAGATCAGGAGCACGCTGTAGCCAAAGTATTTCCATTCGATCCACTATGCACGAGTCGTCCGAACTACGTAACGAATGCTAGATTTTGGTGCTTTTCTGATTGGTGGAGTCTATATTATGGAGAAGAGACATCACTTGCTCTTATGCCAGGTGCTTTTAACCTCATATAGATATATTAATTAATCATCAATTTATTATTAAATTTGATCCTATTTTTTTTATGATTAATTAACCCGGTGGTGTCCATCTATACTCTCGTAATTAAACTCATGAGTCAACTTGCTTAACTTAACTCTGGACAATTCAACCATGGAAGTTCTAGTTGGTTCATGTATCTGTTGTCGTCATGGGCGATCTGGAAAAACAGAGAAGTGCATAATCTGAGTCGTGTCCGAAACACTGTCCTATAGAGTTATTCCGCAACCACCGGTAAAGAAGAAGCGGTACTCCCCAGGATTAAACAGATTCTTCTTGATTAAATCAAGGCGGCAGAACTGGCGGAAGATAAGATAACTTAGCAAGAGATTACCGATGTTTTCTAATTCTCTCTTTTAAATGGTGTCACAATTGGGGTATTATAAATAATGAATCAATGCCTTTAAGAGGTAACTCTTGAACATTACACCTCTTCGGAAAGTCATAACTATCTATTTAATTCATGAACCATGTTGCTTCATGAACCTACACAAATCCCTTAATTTATAACAACATGACTTCTCGAAACACATCTTTTCATTTGAACACATTCCATAATATTGGAAATACTCTTTCTTTGACACACCCATATGCAATATTTACAACAATCCCCCACATGTGTCAAAGAAAACACCATTAGCTAAGTTACATCCATGGATACAACCATTGTATCTGGTGGTCCGTAGAACTATGAACCAGACCTAGACCAATAACACTTAATACACAGAGATGTTAGTGAAGCATGCTTCTATGAACTAACAAATCTTGGTGTGTATTAGAGGCATCAAGGGTCAGATTATATCCTAACATTTCCACTGTTAATCAACGGTTTTGCGCGTTATGACGGCCATGCGCGTGCCTGGTGCATAACGAATGCTCTAGAGATTTCGCCACGATCTCATAGGAGCGGCCACACTCCACATTCGTAGAGGTGATTTCATGTAAGTGTACTTGCACTAAGCACACCGTCTTGTATGACTATGAAATCATTAAGAGCTTTGCTCAACCTCAAAAACGTGCATTCTAGCACTCTCCCATTGTCATAGGAAGGGACAATTGATATTTTTCGTGCTAGTCAGAATTGACGAACGACTTGTTCTTACCCATTGAACCTTCTTCATGGGATCACCAATCACAAAGGTTGGGTTGCCATCACTGTCAATTACGATTTATTGGCTTTAGTCCCATTCCCCTCGACCAATTTATATCATCCTGCAGGGTTTTGTTAACGGCCGATAGGTCTATTATTGACCTCACCAAATCGATTGAGATAACTTCAACACAGATCTTAAGCTAGCTTATCATATTATATCTCAAATGATTTTTATTTCATCATTGTACTTTTACAATGGCTATTGCCATCTGGCAATCACATATCGTCGACTTTAAGTGTCGGTTTCGTGTCAAAATATTTGCTAAGAGATTTTTAACATTCTCAGCATTCCATCCATTTCCAGAGTAATCAACTCTGATTCGCATAATACTTAAATTTTGTCACCACTAAAGGTCAATGATAACTAGTGGATTTTCACATATAGACTAGATCTTAGTTAACATCCGTGTGCATCAATACAACGGGAATCCACTACTTGATGCCAATATTATTTAGGGCATTTTCCCTTAACTATTTCTTTCTCTTCATGAGAGTTTACATATGCTCAATCTCCACATATCATTTGCTATGTCATGGGATTAACATTTATCAATGCTACAAATTCTCAACAATTTGTGCATACATTGATTGAGCTTTAGAATCATCTCAAGTAGTATCATAAAGAATATTCACATAATGGTTCTCAAAACCAATATTTAGAAACATTTCTTATTTGTCATCAATATTCTTTTATGATCTTTAACACCCAAAATCACATTCAATTCTCTCATGCTTTCAAGCACGTAACATGATACTTTTAACCATAAAAGTCATCTATATTAAATTAAATATTTCACGATATCATGCATGCTTATACCAAGAGAAATTAATAATACTATGAAAATTAAGCACATTTATCTCTACAATAGATAAATGATTAAAATTTCATACCATTGTCATATGCTTTGTTTCAAATCACAAAATATTTGATAATTCACAAAATTTGCTTTCGTAGCAAATTACGAGCCTTTGTTAAATGATCATAACGCATGGCAATTTTATAATTTTCAACATATTTTCTTGCACCAAAATAATAGTTTTTAAGGTACCTCATATCTTAGATACCCCCACACTTTCAAATATTTTATAATCAATAAAATTCTAATTAAATTAGAATCCTACTAGTATATTTATAAAGATCCACACTTTATAAAACAACATAATCATATGACTGTATACTTCAACAAAAGATCATGCCAATTTAATCTTCTATTTTAATTAAATGAGAATGTCTCAAACATTATCATTTATTTCACATAACAAAATTTGCTTTTCACAGAAAATAAAAAGCCTCAACTTAATTAAATGTTAAAATAATATATATTTTTTTATATATTAATAAACTGTCCTTACACAGAATTTCCCACATAAATTTATAAATCTTTAATAATATTCACACTATTTAAATATGTGTGAAACCAATGCCACAAATTCTCTTTGAAAAATTCAAAGCACCAGATTATATAAATCACCGAAATATAAACATAAATTGCAGCATTAAAAATCTAAGATTTCCAATATTCAAACGAATTTATATGGTATATCAATATAAATCACACACCATGCAATTAATTATTTCAATCAATTGATCATGGCAAAAAATCTTTCGATAAATTAAATAATGGCTATATGATATATTCACAAATATATCATCGATTTATCGAAACAAAATTTGCTTCAACTTCCAACTATTATCATGCTAAACACAACAAATCTCACTTTTATTCAGCCATATTAATTTAAAAAGATTCACAACATTATAGGAGATTAGAAATTATTAAACAAATTAATATCTCCATTGATAATAAAGCCATAAATGGAAATAAATTCCCCTCTCATTCTAATTAATTAAATTAGAATTTTTCAAATATATAACATCCTAAAATTTAGGGCTCCTAATAAAACTCATCATTTAACTTTTAAATATATTTACTTTCTGGAACCAATTATGAAACCAATAATGATCTCATTATCATCGAAATTTAATTTCCATAGATGAATAATTTAATTCAAGATATTTATCAATAAAATCTCCTATGAATCCAAGGGCATAAGATATACAATATATTCCCTTTATTAATTTAATATTCATCATATCCTTATTAAAATAAGGAGAGAAAGTAGGAGATCTATGAACTACCATATCAATCAAAACTGATTTATTTATTAACTAAATATATTCAAAACTTCAATGGAAATAAATTCACCGCGCAATTAATCAATAAATTAAATAAAATATTGATTTCTCTGGGCATATTCATATTGAAAATTCAGCACATCAAATATTAAAAATAATAACTGTATTATTAAAATTTTAATATATGCCCATGAATATTATATATATTTATATAATATTCCAATCAATCACGCGTACCTTATTGTGGTTTGATCACGGTCAAGAAATATGCTCTTTCTTCCTCATCATCGGAGAATTTGTTGTTGCCAACAGACGTACCCCTTCACGCCTTCTTCATCAAAACATTGTAAAGACTATCCCTTTCTCTCGACCAAACTTGCGGACTTCTTTTCGGCCTCTTGCCAATATCCGTTGCAACATCCGGCTTCTCTCAAAAAACGTCCTTGCATCTGTGTGCGAAATCACCGATAACGGCCTTGCACTCGTCCCTCTCTTTTTCTACTATTTCTCCCCTTCTAATATCTTAATTAGTGTAAGCCTTGCAAGAACAATTCTAGCACTATTGTCTGCATTGCTCTAGATTCATTGTCTCATCAACAAGAGAATTGTGTTTTCAACATCAGTAGCGGAGGATGAAGCCATCAATTGGACAATGGTAGGCATCGTCGCACATATACATTTAGAGAACCTTAGTCCAGACTCAAGCGATGCAACCAATTAATGCCCTAGTCTGCTCCAAATTCCCAAATTCATTGTCCATGAATCGAAATTCAGAAACGCTCAGCCTCCAAAGATTAACGAGAAATAACTCTATAGATTGTTGTCGTCATGGGCGATCTGGAAAAACAGAAGTGCATAATCTGAGTCGTGTCCTAAACACCGTCCTATAGAGTTATTCCGCAACCACCGGTAAAGAAGAAGCGGTACTCCCCAGGATCAAACAGATTCTTCTTGATTAAATCAAGGCATTAGAACTGGCGGAAGATAAGATAACTCAGCAAGAGATTACCGATGTTTTCTAATTCTCTCTTTTAAATGGTGTCACAATTGGGGTATTATAAATAATGAATCAATGCCTTAAAGAGGTGACTCTTGAACATTACACCTCTTCAGAAAGTCATAACTATCTGTTCAATTCATGAACCATGTTGATTCATGAACCAACACAAATCCCTTAATTTGTAACAACATGACTTCTCGAAACACATCTTTTCATTTGAACACATTCCATAATATTGGAAATACTCTTTCTTTGACACACCCATATGCAATATTTACAACAGTATCAACTTCATTAATTGGCCCCATGTAAACTTGGTAATAACTCGCTAAACTTGAGACTCAAATGTCCAGTAGCGAGTTGGATATACACTAATGTCATTCAAACTTCCGAGTTGCCTCACCAACATGACTAGACTCGAATAGTTTTTGGAGAATAGATTCTGAATAAAAGTGACAAAAAGTGATTTTGAAAAATAGTTTTTGAGTAGAATATAAATCTCAAGTATCGATGCCTCATAGTATTAATTATATAACATTTGTTTTGCGAATTTAACTAGTTTTTTCCTCCGAAGGACGAGTTATGCTGTCTTAGACAACTCAAGATTGCAAATATATCAAAATTCTAACAGAAAAAGTTCAGCAAGAGAGTATAGAGTAAATCAAACACTAGTTTATATATTACATCTTCACTAACACTGAGAACTGAAACACACCCGTACAATTAAGTTTACATCCACGAGTCGTACACAATATTGATGCCATCATTAAAATAGAACAGGCTGATGAAAGTCGTTTTCAAGAACTTTCATATACACAGAAATACGTACGTGTCCCTAATTAATCAAACACATGCAAATTAAACTACAACCACACTGTGTTGCAAATTAAAGAAGACAAATTGACATGGTTTCTAAATGACGTTAAGTGAAGTGAAAGACAAAGATAGAATGATTAGCTCCACTAATTTTATGTTGATCTCATTCATTACTTTACTTCACTTCAATTTATTTTAGATTATCAAAATTCCTGCGATAATTATTCAGGATTAACCTTATTGGGTGTGAATTGATCTCCACCTGGATAAACCTTATTATTATTACCTCGGTTTCCAACAACAGTAGTTGAACTACCCACAGTGTAGCCATGTTTTGCTCTCTTCTCTTCTTTTCTCTTCATGTTCTTCTCCTTCGCCCTCTTCTCCATCACTATAACTGCAGCTGAGCTTGCTCCAATGGAAGACATTATTGTTGTTCTTCTTACAAACTAATATATGTTTTTTTTTTTTTTTTTTTTTTTGTTATTTGACTGATCAGAAATACTTTGGGGATTTAGATCCATGAAAGAGGCTATTTATAATGAGAGAGGCCTGGCTATTGCCATTTCAATAATGCATGTCTCTTGCTTGTGATGAGTTAGTGGCTTTACACTAACTATCAGCAAAAATAAAAATAAAAAATTATTAGAAAATGTTATCTTCTTCTCCATCCAACTTTAGGAAAAAGTTTGATCTGTGCACAACTAAAACACCAACTGCCACAAGTTTGTTTATTTATTGTATAATTTATATTTATTACTACTTCTAACCTCTAATACAAGAACTAGTTGACGGGTTGGATTTGGCTCTAAGGATTTGTCCCCCATATTTTTTATCATTTTTTTTTTCTCAACTATCCCTATTTATTGCACACATTAAGAGGGTTTGAGTCAATGAGAAGTTTCAATTTAAATTATTCAAACAGGTATTTTAGGGAAACCAACATACATTTTTAGAATACTAACTAATTTAACTACTTTCCTTAATCTAGCCAAATTTATTTAGTAGATCTTATATTAAGGATAAGAGAGATAGTATATTTTTATTGTTAGTAACAAACGAATAAGTTAAATTTCAAGCGTTCGCGTCAAAGTCTAGACGCCACTCTCTTGTGATTGGACCAGTATTAGTTTATTGCCAACGGGACTAACAAGTTGGTTTTATTATATTTGTGAAAGAGTACTTTAAAACACACAGAATTATATGTAAGTGGTGCGCTGGCCATGCTTTATCATACCTCAATGAAAAGAGGAGTCTTAATTTAATTTTGCACAAAACCATTATTGCGCCGTCACTTCCAATTGTGTTTAATGTTTACTCTTAATTTTTAAAAATTTAGAGTGCTTATTATATGGTAATAATCTATATACATAGGCCGTGAAGTAGTTACCCTAATCGTCTGATCAATTGATATTAATAATTTTTTGACAAAAATCAATTAGATATTAATAAAATATAATTGAGTTGAACACATATAGTGCACCCTTTCACCCAAATGCCAGTTTTCCATATTTAATGAAAAAATTAATTATTTGGTTACTATAACTTTAATTCGATTGCAACTCATTCTCTAAACTAAGCTCAATTTATGTAGCTTTGATATAGTTGTAAATTAATTCCTATAGTTATAACCATTTTCAATGATAGTCCTTAAATTTTTGAAAATAATTATAAAGACTAATATTATTTATTAAAGCTTAGGGACTAAAGTTTTAAATGAAGATTAAAATACACATCACGGTGATTCAGTCAAGTCAAAACTATAATAATTAAATTACACCAAATTGTAAATTGTAGAATAAAAATTGAATTACAACTTCGTCATAAATATTTGCTACATTATACTTATCTATATATATAATATTGAACACTATCGTAGAAAGTTAATTTATTGTAGCCTGACGATTAATTACATAAGGAAACATGGGGGAGATAGGGGAACAATAAATAATAATGTCCACCAGTTTCATTATCAACTCATAACTAATATATGGGTTTATCATTTATCATGTCATTTGACATAAAGTTGTGTCAATCACCATAAAATTATGTGTTTTGGTAATTAGGGGAATTAATGAAGGGTGTTTTAGTATTTTTGTTTTTATATTTATTATATGAATTTTACCAAAAGATCTTTCATTAATTACCCTAATCTCAAAACTACGTTGTTTTGAGAGTTCATTAATTCCTCTAACCTCAAAACAACGTAGTTTTTAGGTGACTTGACATAACCTTATGTCAAGTGATATGAAAAACGATAAACCCTATATATCTGTGTGTGTGTGTGTGTATGTATGTCATGTTAGTAGCCACAAACATATAAAATTTCGTGATTAAAAGCATACGGACAAAGTTTTAAGACTCAATTGAACAATTTAAGGAGATTGAGGAAACCAAATAAATTATTTTAAAATATTTATATTTATTATTTTTTCGTTGATCCATATTCATAAAAGATCCAACAAAGTTTTACATTGGTTGTCGAAGGCCTAACATAACCCTCCTCCTTTACCCACACTTTAAAGGAACAACAAGAACATAAAATGGAGATGGCTGATATAAGAATGTTGATATGGATATGTGGTCATACAAGAAAAGATAAGATTTGTAATAATCATATACACGAATGAGTTAGAGTGTTCTCTAATAGAGAGAAAATGGTAGAAAATCCTTTGCGCTTATTTGGACATTTTCAAATAAGGTCATTAATTAAGTGCACTAGTGAGAAGAGTTAATTAAGCAGTGTGGAGTCCTCTAAAAAAAGTCAAGGAAGACCAAATCCAATATTCAAAAGAGCAGGATCTTTTAGTTAATAATCTATCTAAATATTTAGTTTTTCGATAGAGCGCAATGGCGTCATGCGATCCACATAGCCGACCCCACCTAATAGAATAAGGCCTTGTTGTTGTTGTTGGTGTATATTTATCATTTTGATATAAACTAACTTGTGTGATTTATAAATTGAAATATAATCTAATGATATACATAAGCATTTCAAATAGATCATGTAACATATATATATATACTATAATTAAATAATTTATTTAGCTTTTTTAATTTCTCTAAATTAGTCAACTGAGATCTTAATGAAGGATCGGATGTAGTATATTTATGATTTAATTAAACGTTTATGTAATTTATATTATGAAGAATTGGGAATGCTTAAAAAGCCATTATACCTAATTTCATGTGCTGTGTATAGTTGATCATAAAGTTGCCCAATGCAATATCTATAGTTAAATCGTTTGAAGAGAAAATGCCGTGTTAATAATACCCTACTACAAAAATGTGCTATTAGACTGTTATATTTGGACCGGATTATAGAGGATTAGGTCTAAAAAGTATAACCATAGCAATTTTATAAATATAAAGAATTTTATAGACCAGTTTCTTTGATATGAGGTCCAAAATATATTATTTAAACATATTTCTCAAACAACCATCTAAGAAGTTTAAAAAATAAAAAATAAAATTTTGATTACTTTTTAAACTTGTTGTTAATAACAAGATGTCTAAAATATAAAACTTTTATGACCTGTCGTGAATAATAACCAATCTAAAAGATAAGAAAAAAAAAATAAAAAAATTACTAATTTTAAAACTGGTTGTTAAGAATTTCAAGTCTAAAATATGAACTTTTAAAATATGTCGTTGATAATAACTAGTTTAAAAGATTAACCCCAAAAATTACAATACTGTATCCTCTTTTCATTACATCGAAAATTGAATTTTGCTCCCTCTTAATCTCTCTTCCAGTCACCATTTTCCTCCGAGATCTCATATCTCATATTAGCCTCAAAGACTTAGGTTTGGTGGCTGCTTTGACCTACGGAAGACCGACTATGGGCTCAGCTTTAGATTATTTCCCTCATTCTCTCTTCCTTCTCTGTGTAGCCGTCGAGTTCTGATTTGTTCCCTTCAATTTTCTTCTTCTACTTCACTGTATACCTCAATTTAATGTTTTCTCTAGTCTCTTCTTCATCTTGTAGAAACCAAACTTTCGATTCAAGGAGAGTCCTGAATTTGACTGATTTTTCACTTCTAAATCAGCCTCAACTTTTCAGTCTTCTTTAATTACTGCAAAATATGGAAAGTTTCTGTTATGTCGCATATTAAGAGCACGAACGAGCGACTTCGCAATCAGAAAGCAAAGCCTATTTGGTATCTACGCCACCGTCTTCATGTACTATGTCGAGCGCTGAGTGTGACGGATTTAGTTTGGGGTTTGGAATTTTTCATCGGGTTATATTACTTTGCAAGTTTAATGCAGCTGAACTGTGGTATCTGCTTTTGTTTTTTAAATGAATTCTTGGTAGATTTTGTATTTTTCTTAAAGTACAAGGTTCAACTGAGAATATTCTAGATCACCGGGAGTTTGCACTTCTTTTTCTTCAATCTAGTTCTCGTTTTTTCTTTGTGCAGGTCAGCGTCTCGAATAGAATGTCAGGTACAAATTCTAAGTCCTGTCCGGCATTGAGATCTTGATATTGTTCCACGTTTATTATTGATTCAATTTACTTATTGAGATTGAAAATTTGAGAACGGATGATTATGAGTTCGGGGGAGGAGGAACTAATTCAAGAAGATGAGCGGGGTGCGATTTTGGAGCCTGAGACCTCAGAGGACGAGTGGAAAGTCTAAGTCCAGATATCTTCAAAGAAGAGCAATGAAAACCTCGACGAGACTCACTCAAACTCTCCAGAAACGTAATAACCTTGTAGCTGATTGTCGAAACCCATCAATTTTGATGGAGGATGTTGGGGATTCTAATGAGGGAAAAAGCTGTAAATTCGTTTTATCAGTGACTTTTAAAAAGATTTTAGGATGATCTTTATGAAACTGGTCTAAAAAAATTGGACTTTTTAGAGCTAATATAAGTCATGTCAAGTCTAATAAGTATGACTTTCTAAACCTCATATTTGAATAATTAGTTTAAAAAGTAATTTTTAAGATCAGTTGCTCAACCTATCTTAAAAATAACATACTTTTAAGATTGTCCATATCAAACCGGTTCCAAAACTAGTCTAAAAAGTGTTTTTTATTCATCGAAAAAGTCTTTTTTTTTTTTTATTTTTTTTATTTTTTATAGTAGTGACACATGAAAACAACTTTATGTATTGTTATATTTAAACCTATCTCTTGCATGGCCATGGAATTTGCCATGTTTCCATTTTAGTCTTCCTTTTTCCAGTGGAATGTTACAACATGTATGTTCCATATTTCTCCTCCGGTCCTTAATATAAAACATATTTGGGAAGTTGATATTTATCCTAAATTTAAGACATAGTTTTTAAATTTGTCAATATTTTCCTAATTTACCCTTATTGATGCTCCTTTAACAATGTAATAATCAAGAAAGAGAGAGTGAATTAAGGAATTAATAAAGATGACTAAGGTGTTTAAGAAAATACATGTTTATTTTAGCTAACTCAACTAACATCTTTAATCTAATTAAATTATCTAAATATGTCTTATATTAATAATCCGAAGAATATTATATTGGAGCTCTCAAGGTCAACTTGCCGACAATAGATAGTGGATTTAAGAAAGTCAAGTATTTGAGCCGATAACATTGGCCACATATTGAACCATGACCACCTTTAAAAAAGATAAATTGATCCAATAGGCGAAGCCTTTTTTCTTATTTATTTTAAAGGGAAATGACTGTTTGGGCTTCTCATCTAATTTCCGGCCTTTGCATCCTCGGTAAGGAACATACAAAATATCAAAAAGGAAAATCCACTGAACATCTCCCATGGTTTTTATGTCCCAATCAACCCAAAATCACATATTAAAAAATTTTCAAACCATCACATTATGGCTATTAGCCATAAGTTTAATGACTTTTTCACAAAGCGATATATTCAAGGTAAAAGAAAGGAAAAATTAATGTATTAATGACCCTCAAATGACCTTGGAGATCGGTGAGGATATCTCGCTTGCACACATGGCAAAGGAAATATGGGATGCCACTATATTTCAAAACAATAAAATTTAAAAATAATATGGTTATTTATAATGCATTGCTAAAATTGTGGCGGCAACAAGACTTGTTTGAGGTTCATCCCGGGAAAGTCTCAAAGATGCACAACTGTACAAAAATTGTGGAAGAAGGAAGGATATATTCTGTTAAGCCTAAAGGACGCTTTCGAAGAGATAAGGGGCGAATAGGGCCGAAGCCACTCCTAACACTTTTTGATGTGGTTAACTTTGTGCAATTTGAAGAAAGTAAAAACCGAAGTGGACCAAGTCACATTGAAAGCTCCGCACTCGATTCAGGGGACCACACGGGGAACAAAAAGCTAGTAAATGGTGCAACTATTGTAAGAAGAAGGGCCATAATAGGGAAGAATGCTTTGGAAACTCCATGGCAAACCTTCCGGGGAAAATCGAACTTCCAAAGCCACCTCACCACAGCTGAACCAAAGGTGGCGAATGACGATCGCCTAAGTACGGAGGAACTACAGATGTTCCGCAACATGCTCGATAAACAGAATAAGTCTAGTTAAAATTCCCAACGTGAACCTTGTACAATCGGGTAACTCTATTATCGCTCTCAACGCTGTGATGACTAGTGACGATACTTGGATTGTTGACTCAGGAGCTACGGATCACATGACCGGTAACAAAACACTATTCAACAACCTTAAACTTTGTCCTAAAAATCTCAAAGTAAAGGTAGCTAATGGTGTATTCTCACGGGTTGAGGGTATTGGTACTATTACATTATCTAATCACTTGGCAATACATAATGTTCTGTTTGTACTGGAACTTACTTGTAATCGATATCGTAAGCAAGTTGACTAGAGGTCAAATATGTCGAGTGATTTTTGATGATGGTGTATGTGTTTTTCAGGATTTAAGAACGAGAAGGACGATTGGGACTTCTAGAGAATGGGATAGATTGTTCTACCTTGAAGGATCAAACTCGAAGAATAAAGATACGTGGAAGGCAAGACGGGCACTAGTTAGCTCAAATTCACAGAATAATGATGTATTGTTGTGGCACTGTCAATCAAGTCACCCTAGTTTTGATTATATGAAATATGTGTTTCCCAGTTTATTCAATAAAATTATGTTCCTTTTCATTGTGAAACTTGCCAATTTGCCAAACAGACACGATCTTCATATCCCAAACAGCCCTATACTCCCTCCCCCCATTCACACTGATTCACAACGATATTTGGGGTCCTGCCCGAATAACTACCCTCACCGATACTAGGTGGTTTGTTACTTTCATTGATGATTACACTCGAACCACATGGGTTTACTTGATGAAAGACAAATCCGATGTTGCCAAAGTCTTTCGAACTTCTATACCTTTGTCCGAACCCAATTCAACACATCCATTAAAGTCCTTGAAGTGATAATGCCAAGGAATATATGAGCAAAGCCTTCAAAGAGTTTCTTGATCACCAAGGAATTCATCACCAAACTTCTTGCCCTTACACCCCTCAACAAAATGGGGTAGCCGAATGGAAAAACAGTCACCTGTTGGAAGTAACCCGTGCCTTGCTCATTGAACGAAATGTTCCCACCATATTTTGGGGCGATGCCATCCTCACTGCGGCCTATCTAATTAACTGCATGCCTTCTAAAGTTCTCAAATATGATACTCCGATTCAAAAACTTCTAGAACTCTTTCCCAATTGCCCCCTCATCAATTCATTACCTCCCAAAGTGTTTGGCTGTGTGGTCTATGTTCACAAAAGAAAGGGCAACAAATTCAGTGCTCGAGCAGACAAGTGTGTCTTCCTTGGCTACTCTTCTACTCAAAAAGGGTACAAATGCTACTGCTCGTCTTCCAAGAAACTTATTATCTCTCGGGATACAATGTTCTTGGAAGCCGAGGCTTATTATCCTAGATTACCCATTCAGGGGGAGTATTGGAAACCTCTAGTTCCAACACCTCAAACTCACTTGACACATCATCTGTGCCACCTAACCTTATAGCCTCTCTTGACTCACTTGCTCCCACAAACCAGCCTAATTCATTGCCTAATCCATACGTTCCACCCCAACCTGAACCCAATGAACTAGAAACACATGTTGAGATCAATTCGGGATGGATGCGAGAATCACGACGGAGACAGTCCAGGCTCACAAGTTCAAATCAACCGCATGGTAGAACTATCTCTCCCATTAAAAGGAACGACCATGAATCTAGTTCGGGATTAAATCCTGAAGAATCGGGTTGGCGTATTGCCTTGAGAAAAGGGGTAAGATCGTGTACTCATCATCCAATTCAAAGATTTGTCTCATATGGCAATCTGTCTGCAAAAATGCAAAGTTTTGTTGTAAATAGAGTGCACAGATAACCATTCCAAACACATTTTAACAAGCTATGGCTGATCCAAATTGGAAGCAAGCTGCAGAAGAGGAATTGAGGGCACTCAAAGAAAATAAAACTTGGGAGATCACGACTCTTCCTAGAGGAAAAAAAACCAGTAGGATGCAGGTGGATCTTCACTCCGAAATTCAATCCCGATGGTAGTATCAACAAATACAAGGTGAGGCTTGTTGCAAAAGGATACACTCAGACGTATGGAATCGACTATCAGGAGACATTTGCCCCAGTGGTCAATGTTCAATACCATCCAAGTACTATTATCCCTTGCAGCGAACTTGGATTGTCTCTATACCAACTAGACGTGAAAAATGCATTCCTGAATGGCAACCTAGAGGAAGAGGTATACATGGAGATTCCATATGGAGTTTTAGCTCCTAATAATGCTGTGTGTAAGCTAAGCAAATCATTGTATGGCTTGAAACAATCTCCGAGGGCATGGTTCGGTAGATTCACCAAAGCAGTGAAAGGGCTCGGGTATACTCAGGGATGAGCAGATGACACGTTGTTTACCAAACATGTTAATGACAAAATCACCATATTGATTGTTTATGTTGATGACATAATCATTACAAGAAATGATGAAGAATCCATTGCTCAACTAAAAGGTGACTTGTCGACTGAATTCCAGGTGAAAGACCTTGGCCAAATGAGGTACTTCTTAGGCATGGAAGTGGCAAGAACTAAGAAGGGCATCAATGTATCTCAGCGCAAGTATACACTAGACCTGTTACATGAGACAGGTATGTTGGGCACTCAACTAGAAGGGACACCAATGGAAGAGGGATGTCACTTACGGATCAAACCAAAAGGTGTTCCTAATTCGAAAGATACTGAAGACTTGTGGGGAAGTTGATATACTTAACCCACACTCGTCCTAACATTAGCTATGCGGTTGGAATAGTAAGTCAATTTATGCATCAACTACAAGAAGAGCACATGGAGGTCAGTATACGAATCTTGAGCTACTCGAAGCTTAATCTGGAAAAGGAATATTCTTTAAGAAAGGTACTACCGAAACATTGAAATCTACACCGATGCGAGACCATATAAGGGATAAAGAGACCGGGAGGTCAACCTCGAGTCCGTACATATGTGTGGGGAAATCGGTTACATGGAGAAGCAAGAAACAGACGAGTGGTATCAACAAGCGTAAACAACACGGAACCGAGAGCCGTTAACAAAGGAGTTTGTGAAGGAATGTGGATCATCGTTATTGAAGGAGTTGGGGATTCAACATGAAGGACCAATGCAACTCTGGTGTGACAACAAGGCTAGCATTGAAATGGTCAAGAACCCAGTATATCATGATCGAACCAAGCATGTTGATATAGACGGACATTTCATTAAAGAAAAGATTGAAGCCAGGCATTATGACCTGTCTCACATAAGATCTGAAGAACAAATTGCGGACATCCCGACTAAACCACTCGGTCGAACAAAGTTTGAAGGATTTCGTGGCAAGTGGGATTGCTTTCGACATATACTCTCCAACTTGAGGGGAGTGTTAGAATAGGAAATAAAATCACTCACTTATTATTAGGATCCCGTGATTGATGATCTGATTCTAGGATCTGATTATAGGACCTTAATTAGTGATTTATTAGTCTTAATTAGGCTTTATTTTATTTCCTAATTTATCTCATTTGTTCTCCCTTGCTTCCCTATAAGTATGTTGTAATTCTCATTATCAAATAATACAACAGAAAGTGTGATGCCTTTGATTTCAAACAATTTATAATAAAATTTTAACACCTGGATTTTGTTTCAAACTCGGTTCCTAAGCATCTGAGGCAATTTATAACGAGAAAAAGCTAGATTCATAACAAGAAGTGATATATTCACAACAAAATTTAGAACCTTGTCATTCACAATAGAGAAAGCTATATTCATAACAAAAGTGTCATATTCACAACAAAATTTAAACACCTAGATTTTGTTTCAATACAAATAATATTAAAAAAGTCCCTATAAACTTTTTTGATATGTGATTTTGGGTTGAATCTTTTTGATATTTTGTATGTTCCTTGAAACCTGGCTATCATTTTCCCTTTTTTTTAAATGTCCACGTGTATATTAGTATATATATTCTTAATGGAGATAAGCATGTTTGAAGCACTATTGATCATTTAATATAAGTATCTTTCTCAACGAATATTTAAACCTAGCCACATTTTTTAAAAACAATAACTATATTGTTTTGATACATTTACGAGTTCTATGGCAAAAAATAAAAGTATATGTGCCCTAATTATTAGGAAACCAATATCGGTGCCCATCACTTTGATGGACACCATAATCAAAATCAAAAGATCTGGATGGTTCATATTGAATTTTTTTCAACCAAATAATTTTTAAATAAAAAAATATTTAAAAAAATTAGATTTAAAAGATTATTTTTATTTTAAATTCAATATCCATTTATTTTTTATTAAAAAATATTTTTTTTTAATTTAAAAAAAAAAAAAAAAAAAAAAAAAAAAAAAAAAAAAAAAAAAAAAAAAAAAAACCTAAAATATGAATCGTCAAGGTTAGATCTAGATAATCAGATGAGCTCATGGCACCCATCAAACTATCAAAGTGACGGGCATTGAAATTAGTACTATTTTAACTTATGATTACTCCCTTCGACTCCGATCCTTTGCTATGCCTGTTGACTACTTTAATGAGATTAATTAAGCAAGCTAGTCAAAATTTCTTAAATGTTTAAAATTTGTATATCTTTTCGAAACTATCCTTATATTATTGGCATGGTTTTGGAGGAGAGGGAGAGGAAAAGCCATTGTTCAAGAGGGCATTTTTCGAAATGAGTCAACAATGTTTTGTAAAATTTTGTAAGGGGTCGGGTCGCGTGTACTGAAGACCAGCATGGATATATTCTAATATATGAGATCGCAAGGTGTATTTGTTATCCAATATTATTATCAATTACTAATTCGTAACCAAATATTGTTGGATTCTTCTAAATGGAAATAGCTCCTCAATACGACCTTTTTTAATGGGACTCGAACTTAAAACTTTACCAAAGACATATCACGCTTCCATTCGATCCCATAACTATTCTGTCTCTTTTGCTCTTTTATATATATTGTGTGGCTTGAAGTTTTTTTTTTTCCTAGAAAAAGGCAAATGCATTCCACATAAAATGATAATTAGTACAAAAAGACTCTAAACCTCGCATGTCAGCGTGGACAGTGAAGCATGAGTCAAGAAAATTTTTAAAAAGCATATTCAAATTCTGCAGTAAATAAATCCTATTGAAAACAAAGTGAGAAAGGAAAGAACTTATATCCTAGTAGATAACTGCTCCTTTTGGTAGGAAAGAGTTTCTTGCTCATTTTGGTGGGGGAAAGAGTTTCTTCATGCACATAACTTTCAATTCCTGATGTGGATTATCTGAATAGAAAAGAGACATGATAATCCATGATAAGGCAACCTTGAAACACGTAAAGGCAAAAAAATTTGCTCCAGTGGTTTTCTTCCATTTGATGGCAATCACTTATTGTCCTTGAAAATCAATGCATACCTTACAAAATTTGTCCCTTTTCTTTGAATTTGTCCAAAAGACAATCCATCCTATTGATGGGAGAGCACTTTGTTGATAGATTGCTTCACAATTTATAGTTTGTGTTCTGGGAGTATCAATATTAGTAGAAAAAACAAAAGAAGCAGAGACAACTGCATTATCAACTTCCTTGATTAAAGATAATGGGCACACTAAACCTCCCAGATGGATTATTTTATTTCTCTTTCATCCAAATTGTAGATATCATCACTTTTACAATGCTAGCAAGCATCAAATGATGATTATCTTGATGTAATTGGAACAAAGAGTTTTTTAATCAATCTTTAAATGTGTCAAATGAAGCAAAATGAAACCAAATGTTTAAACCTCCAATCCAAACTGCCTTAGCCACAGGACAAGTAAGGAATTAGTGCTCAAAAGAATTAGGGACATTATAACCAAAAGCACAATCACCATCGATATTGATGTGATGCGCCTCAGAATATCAATCAATGGTAATGCATGATTCAGTGTTTCCAGATTAGTAACAAATTAGATCATTACCTGGAAGACAGATTGAGCAAAGTAATTTCCAAAATGGATCACCAATCTGAGTATTTGTTGAGGAGCTAATCAATCTGAAGCCCTCTTTAACTGAGTACAAGCATGATAAACTCTTAGACTAGATGAGTGAATCTTGCTTATTGCAAAAGGAAACAGGCATGACAAGAATCTTTTAAGCAACATGAGCATCATATAGAATGTGAACTAACGAAGAATTCCATCTTACTGGAGACCAACAAGATGGAAGATGCATTAATACATCAGAGACCCTATAAATTGACTGGTCTCTATGAGATCTAAACTGTATTGGGCATCACAAAAGGTGTTTAATATCAATTGATGAGTCTGAACAAATGAAGGAGCGTGCCGCCTTAGTAACTTCTTCAAAATTTAACCAATGATTACAATATAAGGTGCAATCTTGGATCGTCTCTTGAAAAGCCTTTTATTAATTACCTAGCAATAAAATGTAATGATTGGCGTAAGAAAAATAAAAAGGATTTGATTTTTTTAACTATCAACTAGGTTCCAATAAAACTACAACAATTTAAAAACTAATATTTTTTTATTTTGGGAATAAAAATGGATTGGAATGGAAATTGGTTTAGAAAAGTATGATAAACACCTCTTAAAACAAAGGATTTCATCTATCATTTGCTTCAAAAAATTTTTGGGAGTGTGATAGTTTTACAAATTTACTCAAAAGTCCCTTCTCGAGTTAGGTGAATTAAATCTCCCACATCGGGTAAGACTTAATTCCTTTAACCGAAACCCAAAACAAACACTAGCCAAGGAAATTAATAATATACAAGAAACTAGTAACCAACTAAGAACCTTTTTTTGGGATTCGAACAAGCGGCGGAAGAAATTTATCAAAATAAATTTCAAATCCTAATGGAGGATTTATCAATGGCGTTTAAATTAGAGTAGTCAAAATGGTACCTTTCATATGCGTCTTGTTCGATCACTAGGAGCCAACTGTGCGAACTAGCTCCCTCTACTGGTATCCACACGAACAAAACTCCAACACAGGTAGCGTGCTAGCGCCTCCAATGTTTTCTCTCTATATTCTCCAAGGTTTTCTCTTTTTGCTCAGCCTCTATAATACGTCTTGCCCACTATCTTTTAGGGTTTTCAAAAACCCTAACGGGCCGCATTAAATATTCAAAATCAATCTTAATTAATTTTGAAATTTGAATATTAACTAAATTTGTCCAACAAATCTAATCTAATCTATTTATTTAATCCGAATTAAAAGCTAGCCGATTTAATTTATCTTCATAAATTAAATCGAGATATGATATCTCAATTACTTTTAATTATTTAATTTATCACATAAATTAAATACAAAACAAATATTACATAATAATATTTCTATCTATATAAATAATATTATTATTATTTTCGATATTATATTATTATTATTATTATTATTATTATTATTATTATTATATATATATATCCTCCCTAGATTAAACGTTGTATTCATTAAATCTTAAACATATCTTAGATTCAATGAATCTGAATATTATAGCTCATGTTGGGCTATTTTTGTGTGCAACCCTGTAGGCCCACATGAAATTGGTAGCAGGCCAACACTGTACCAGCCCACAAGTCGCAAGCGGCCTCTTGCAAGACATTACGACTGCCGAATTCATTTGAGGATCGATGATATGATGCAACATATCATACAACCATGCTACGTCCCTTTTGTCACGCGATAATTTGGTCAAAGATGAAGTATGGATAGTGTCATCTTCCTGTTCTTGACCATTACTTTCTCGATTCTTGAGTAGTATAACAATTGAAATGGAAACTCCTTTTCCATCATAGTATGGCCATACATTTCTTAGACTTACTCATCGAGGGGCCCAGTAATATCTCTCTACAAATGTGAGGGACAAATCTCATCATGACCATTCATATTCCTCTGCATAAAAACCACTAATCTCGATCGAAGCCTTTATCATCATCTGATCAAAGGTGACTTTTAACTAGGTCAAATATTAGCAACTCTCATGTAGGAATCCATGATGATCTCAGGTCAAATGACATTGTGACGTGGTTATACATGAGATAAACTTATGACTTAATCCATGCAACTTTCTTATAGTGGGTCGGTCCAGTACCTTGTACTCTTACAAGTGCCTAAGACTTTGATTTGTATCTCCATTCCTTATCAAAGTCATACTAGTCTTATTTCATCTTTACTCCCGCATAGATGACCGATCAGGGGCATTTAGGACAATCTTTATGATATATCCAAGGATACAGTCATCATAATAAACATGCAAATGATATGATAACAAAATGAATAAATACTTTAAATAACAATAATGTTTAAAGTACAATGATTGGCCCCTATAATTTCCAAGGATACTCCCACTTGCACTAGGTGCAATCATTAATTTGTCTAATTCCCACATGCATAATAAACATGCAAACAATATGATAACAAAATGGAGAAATACTTTAAATAACAATAATGTTTCAAGTATAATGATTGGCTCCTAGGGCATAATTTCCAATAAACTCCCACTTGCACTAGGTGCAATCATTAATTTGTCTAATTCCCATTGTCCTGACATGACACTCATGTTTTCCTTGCACAAGCAACTTAGTAAGAGGATCAGCAACATTGTCTTCTCCTAATACTTTGCATATTTTTATATCACCTTCATCATTGATTTCTTTGATAAAATGAAATCGCCTGAGTATATGCTTGGTCCTTTGAGTGACCTAGGCTCCTTGACCTGCGCAATAGCCCCGCTATTGTCACAAAACAAATCTATTGGATTTGAAATGGTAGGCACCACCCCTAATTCAATAATGAACTTTCTGATCCAAATGGCTTCCTTAGCTGCATCCGATCTTTGTTATATACTCACACATTGCGAGTCGCTACGATGCTCTACTTAGAGCTCTTCCAGCTTACCACACCACCATTCAAAAGGAATATATATCCAAATTGTGATCTAAGATCATCTTGGTCAATTTAGAAACTCGCATCTATGTAACCAGTCACACAGAGCTCATCACCCAATCCACCAT
This sequence comes from Acacia acuminata, assembly GCA_019022655.1. Taxonomy (NCBI): domain Eukaryota; kingdom Viridiplantae; phylum Streptophyta; class Magnoliopsida; order Fabales; family Fabaceae; genus Acacia; species Acacia acuminata. The sequence goes on along the minus strand of JAFJYI010000042.1, from coordinate 1,887,787 downwards.
ATACCAAGAACAAGTCCTTTAATTTGTCCTTCTTAAGTACTTTAGGATATTCTTGACATCGTAGTCCAATGACCCTCACCGGGATCCTATTGATATCTGCTGGTTATACTTAAGGCAAATGAGACATCGGGTCGAGTAGATAACATGGCATACATGATAGATCCAATAGCGGAGGCATATGGAATCTTACTCATGTGATCTCTTTTGATCAAGTGTACTAGGACACAGATCCTTACTGAGATGGATGCCATGAGACATGGGCATGTAACCCCTTTTTGAATCCTACATACTGAATTTGTGCAATATCTTGTCTATGTATGTGCTTTGACTTAGGCCTATTAGCCTTTTGGATCTATCTCTATGGATCTTGATCCCTAGGATGTAAGTGGCTTTGCCTAAGTCTTTAATTGAGAAAGACTTTCCTAATCAAGACTTAACACTCTACAAGGTAGGAATGTCATTCCCAATAAGTAGGATGTCATCTACATAAAGCACTATAAATACAACTGTGTTCCCACTAACCTTCTTATAAACACAAGGTTCATCGATGTTTTGAATGAATCCAAACTCTTTGACTACTTCATCAAAATGATGATTCTAGCTTCGAGACGCTTGCTTCAATCCATAATGGATCTTTGAAGCTTGCATACTTTATCAGAGTCCTCTGGACGCACAAAGCCTTCAGGTTGTGTCATGTACACATCTTCAAGGAGCTTTCCATTAAGGAAGGTTGTTTTGACGTCCATCTGCTATATTTCATAGTCATAATATGCTGCAATAGAAAAAAAGATTCTGATTGATTTGGCCATTGCAATTGGGGAAAAGATTTCATCATAGTCCACACCATCAATTTGGGTGAATCTTTTTGCAACCAGTCGTGCCTTAAAGACATTTACTTTGCCATCCATGTCAGTTTTCTCCTTGAAAACCCACTTACACCCAATAGTTTTTACACCTTCAAGTGGATTAACTAAGGTCCATATCTTATTATCGTACATGGATTGCATTTCAAACTTCATGGCATTTAGCCATCTTTCGGATTTTGGTCCCACTATGGCTTCTCGATTGGTAGTTGGCTCATTCTGCTCAATGAGCAAAACATCATGACTTCTAGTAATAAGAAATCCATATCTCTAAGGCTATAGCCATGTTCTATTGGACCTTCGTGGGCCTTGTGTTACTTGAGTAGGCTCAACTTGTTGTGAGTCTTCTTCGTTTTCCATCTATGGTTCTATGTTGTCTTGTGGCTCTCAAACTTTTTCGAGGTATACCTCGCTCCCACTGGTTCTTTTAGAGATAAAGTCTCTTTCCAAAAAGACATCATTTTGGATAATAAACACTTTGTGATCGGTAGGATTGTAGATGTAGTATCTCTTAGTTTCCTTAGGATACCCCACAAAAAGTCATTTCGAGGATCTGGATGATAATTTATTAGAGGCTTGTTGTTTAACGTAAACCTCACATCCCCAAATTTTGAGAAAAGACAAATTGGGTTTCTTCCCAGTTTATATCTCATATGGTGTCTTTTCAACTGCCTGTGATGGAACATGATTTAGTGTGAATGCAGCTATTTCTAGGGCGTGGCCCCAAAAGGACGGTGGTGTTGGAAATTATGCCTTAGGGTAAGTCATTGTTCTCCATTTAGATATCATTTCATTCACATGTTTATAATGATAACTATATCCCTGGATATATCTTATAGATTATCCTAAATGTCCCTGGTCGGTTATCTACGCGAGAGCGAAGATGAGATAAGACCAGTATGACTTTGATGAGGTATGGAGATACGAATCAAAGTCATGAGCACTTGTAAGAGTACAAGGTGCTGGACCGACCCACTATGAGAAAGTTGCATGAAATTAGTCATAAGCTTATCTCATGTATAACCGCGTCACGACGCCCTATGACCTAAGATCATCATGGATTCCTACATGATGAGTCACTGATCTTTGACCTAGTCAAAAGTCACCTTTGACCGGGTGATGATAAAGGCTTGGATCGAGATCAGTGGTTTTCATGCAGAGGAATGTGAGTGGTCGAGATGGAATTTGTCCTCACATTTGTAAAGAGATAATACCGGGCCCCTCGATGAGTGAGTCTGAGAAATCTATGGCCATACTACGATGGAAAAGAGTTTCCATTTCAATTATTAGACTACTCGGGAATCGAGAAAGTAATGGTCAATAATAGGAAGTTGACATTATCCATGCCTCATCCTTGACCAAATTATCCGTGCCAAAAGGGACGTGACAGGTTGTATGATAGGTTGTATCATATCATCAATCCCCATATGAATTGGGTAGTCGCAATGTCTTGCTAAAGGCCGCTTGTGACTTGTGGGCTGGTACAGTATTGGCCCACTACCAATCTCATATGGGCCTACAAGGTCGCACACAAGAATAGCCCAACACGAGCAAAAGTGTCCAGATTCATTGAATCTTAGATACATCTAAGATTTAATGAATATTGAATTTAATCTAAGATGAATATATATATATATATATTAAATTCGAAAATAATATAATATTATTATTTAATGGAGATTATAATATTATTATATAATATTTGTTTTGTATTTAATTTATTTGATAAATTAAATATCTAAAATAAATAGACATATTGTATCTCATATTTAATTTTCAAATAAAGATATCATATATCTATTTAATTTAAATTGAGATATAGTATCTCGGATTTAATTAAATAGATAGATATCATTTCTTGGATTTATTTTATAGATATAAATTAAATTTGAGGGGTTTTTATTCGGATTAAATAAATGATTAGATTATATCTATTAGATAGATTTAATTAATATATTTTTTAATCCAGATTCAAAATTTGAATTTCAAAATTAATGAGGATTAATTTTGAATATAATATGCCACCGGGTTTAAAAAAACCTACAGGACTTTTGTCGAGTTTATTAGAAAGCCGCAAGAAACCCTAGAGCCGAAATAGAGAGACGCACAGTTCGAAGGTGCTAGCACGTTGTCATGCGTCCATGTTCGGAGATTATTCGTGTGGATACTAGTAGAGAAAGGCGATTCGAATAGTCGACTTCTGCTGATCGAGAAGGTGGCCCACCAGTTCAAAAAGGAATGAGATGCACACCAGTTGTCATAGGTACGATTCAGATTCTTTTAACCTTGATTTAAACGTTGTTGAGCGATCCTCGAAAGGATTCATAAAGATTTAATTCCACTGCGTGTACGGATCCCAACAGGTGGAAGATCTGTTTGACTCATCATAGATCGAACCATATCTAATAGAGTTCGATTCCTCTGCTCAGAAACATCATTCCATTGTGGTGTTCCTAGAGGAGTTAGTTGTTAGATTATCCCACAACTCCTAAGATGGTCAATGAACTCTTGGCTCAAATATTCACCACCTCGATCAGATCGAAGTGCTTTAATTATTTTTCCAAGTTGGTTTTGCACTTCATTTTGGAATGTTTTGAACATTTTAAAAGATTCAGACTTATGTTTCATTAGATAGATATATCCATACCTACTAAAATCATCTATAAATGTAATGAAGTACATATAACCTCCTCTGGAAAGATGTATTCATTAGTCCACACACATCAGTATGTATGAGACCCAATAAATCAGTGGCCCTTTCACTATGCCCAGTAAAAGGTGCATTTGTCATCTTTCCCAATAAACAAGACTTACATATTTCAAATGATTCAAAATCAAGTGAGTTAATAAATCCATCTTGATGGAGTTTTGAAATTCATTTGACGATAATGCCATAGGTAGGTCAAATTCAAATCATTTGACTTGATCCTTTTGGTAGCTATGTCATAGATATGTCCATTATTAGAATGTTCTAAATTCAGTAAATAGTGACCAACATGCAAATCACCATTAGTATAAAAAATGTCATTACGATAAATAGAACATTTACCATTCCTAGTAATGGAAGTATAACCTTCCTTATCCAAATAAGAAAGAGAAACAATATTACTACTCAAAGCAAGAACATAAAAGCAATTGTTCAAAATCAACAAAAGCCCAATGGGCAAAACTAATTCATAAGTGCCTACGGCTAAAACAGCAACTCTTGCTCGGTTTCCAACTCGTAAGTCCACTTCGCCCTTCTTCAACTTTCTACTATCCTTGAAACCCTACATATTTATGCAAATGTGAGAACCACATGCAATATCTAATACCCATGTAGAGGAAGTAGAAAAATGAATGTCTATAACATAAATACCTGAAGCAATAGCCCCGCTATCCTTCTTGTTCTTTTTTAGATCTTCAAGGTAGAGTTTGCAGTTCCTCTTCCAAGGACCAGGTTCATTGTAGAAGAAGTAGACCCCATCCTTCGGAGGCTTTGCCTTCTTGGCTGCAGGCTTAGTTTCGGGCCTGTTTGACTCTTTGGTCTTACCAGCTAAGCCATTACATTTCTTTTGCATTTGCCTTTCTTTTTCATACCATTTCCTTTATGAACCATCAAAATAGTGATAGGCCTCTTCTTAACGCTCTACTCAGCAGTTTTAAGCATCCCATGCAATTCAGAAATTGATTTCTCCATGTTGTTCATGTTGTAGTTCATGACAAACTGGTCATAACTTTTTGGGAGTGAGTTCAAGATCAAATCTGTAGCTAACTCTTGGTTCATGGGAAATCCAAGCCTCTCAAGGTGATCAATGTAGGCTTTCATTTTCAACACATGAGGACTAACTAATGCACCTTCAACCATCTTGCAAGAATGTGAGGCCTTTGTGGTCTCATACCTCTCTTGCATTTCCTTTTGCTAGAACATTTCCTTGAGATGGACAATCATCTCATAAGCCTCCATATGTTCCAGATCTCTTTGGAGCTCTTGAACCATAGTGGCAAGTATCAAGCATCCTACATCCAAAGAGTCATCCTTATGCTTCGTGTAAGCATCTCTGTGAGATCTTGGAGCATTGGCTGCAGGCTCCTCAGGAATGGGTTGATCGAGGACATACACCTTTCTTTCATGCTTGAGAAAAATTCTTCAAGTTCCTAAACCAGTCAAGAAAGTTTGTCCCATTGAGTTTGTTCTTCTCAAGGACTGATCGCGATGATAGTGTAGCGATTACTAGTTGACATGATTCTACAATAAAATATGCAAAGTTGGTTAGTAATCTCCCATTGAATTAACAACCCTCAATATAATTAGTGGGCTAAGATCCATGTTTGGCTTAAATTTAAGTCCGCTTTGGCAAGACACTTAAAGTCAAGTTATTTAGGTAGGCAACCTCTTTGTCAATTACATCATATGTAACTCTTAGATCTTTATGGGATTCGATCATCACATGACCCGGCACATTTAATCCCATCTAATGCCTTGAGATCCAAAACCATTTTGTTAATCTCAATTAAGTCAAAACAATAATGAATGTTGTGAGTATCACCATTACCCACTCTTGTCTCACCAAGATAACTCAAGTGCATCCACTTTGGTGGTTCTTGCAAATGAGCGATCTAGGTTTTGACAAGTATTCATTGATTGACGACATTACAACTTAAGATTTTATTTAGAGGGTTTAACTAATTAATTCTATTTATATGAATGTGATGTTGTATCTCATACAAATAACACATAAATGCAAAAGTAAACATGCAATGATCTAATCAAAAGCATAATTAAAACATGACACAATATGACTCACCTAACCTAAAATCCTCTCAAGCCAATGAGAGGACTTCTCTAAATAAAAAAAACAAAATTAATCAGGAGAAACCTCGTTTAAACATGCGAGGGGAGTGAGATGAGAAGAGAATGTATATAGAGAATATTTAGAGAAAAGGCATCGCACGCAGGCCATATTTAAACATTACAACCCTTGTAAAGAATAGAGCCATGTTGTTCACCATATCCAAACAACTTTGAAAGTAAATCACAACAAGTGTTAATTCATACAATATGAAAGAAACAGAGTGACATGATTAAACTATATCGTGCTACGAATAGTTAGCTACACAAAAAGGCATACTCTTTTAGTAAAAATATTTCCTTTTTTTAGAAAAAAAAATCAGAGGGAGAAACGACGTTGTTCTATGTTGCGATCTGAACATTTTAGAAGACTACACAAAACAGCGTCGTCCTAGCCTTCTTCTTAAAGCTTTTGGATCCGACGGCGTTGTTCTATGTTGCGATTTGAACACTTCAGAAGACAACACAAAACAGCGTCGTCCTATAAGAACGTAATTCGAACGTGACCCGAGCGTCGTCCTATAAGAACGAAATATCAATTTACATATACAAAAATTCGGTTAAGCATATATATATATATATATATCACGCATGTATAAGAACATAAACCCAATTTAAACGCACAATTGATCTGGCTCGATGCCAATGTTGGGATTCAAACAAAGCGCAAAGGAAGAAATTTATCAAAATAAATTTCAATTCCCAATGGAGGATCTATCAATGGTGTTTAAATTAGAGTAGTCAGAATGGGACCTTTCGTATGCATCTTGTTCGATCACTATGAGCCAACTATACGAACTAGCTCCCTCTACCGGTATCCACACGAAAGAACTCCAACACAGGCAGCATGCTAGCGCCTCCAACGTATTCTCTCTATATTCTCTAGGGTTTTCTCTTTTTGCTCAACCTCTATAATACGTCTTTCCCACTATCTTATAGGTTTTCAAAAACCCTAATGGGCCGCATTAAATATTCAAAATCAATCTTGATCAATTTTGAAATTTGAATATTAATTAAATCTGCCCAACAGATCTAATCTAATCTATTTATTTTATTTGAATTAAAAGCCAGCTGATTTAATTTATCTTCATAAATTAAATCTGAGATATGATATCTCAATTCAAATTAAATCTCAATTCATAAATGATGAGATACGATATCTCTCTTCAAAAATTAAATCGAGATACGATATCTCAATTAGTTTTAGTTATTTAATTTATGAAATAAATTAAATACAAAAAAATATTACATAATAATATTATTATCTATATAAATAATATTATTATTATTTTCAAATCTATATTTTATTATATTTTATTTTATATATATATATATATATATATCCTCCCCAGATTAAACGTTGTATTCATTAAATCTTAGACATATCTTAGATTCAATGAATCTGGATGGCTTGTGTTGGGCTATTCTTGTGTGCGACCCTAAAGGCCCACATGAAATTGGCAGCGGGCCAACACTGTACCAGCCCACAAGTCACAAGCAGCCTCTAGCAAGACATTACGACTACCCAATTCATTTAAGGATCGATGATACGATGCAACCTATCATACAATCATGCCACATCCCTTTTGTCACGTGATAATTTGGTCAAGGATGAAGCATGAATAATGTCATTCTCCTGTTCTTGACCATTACTTTCTCGATTCTTGAGTAGTCTAACAATTGAAATGTAAACTCCTTTCCATCGTAGTATGGCCATACATTTCTCAGACTTACTCATCGAGGGGCCCAGTAATATCTCTCTACAAATGTGAGAGACAAATCCCATCTTGACCATTCACATTCCTCTGTATGAAAACCATTAATCCTGATCGAAGCCTTTATCATCACCCGGTCAAAGGTGACTTTTGACTAGCTCAAAGATTAGCGACTCTCATGTAGGAATCCATATGATCTCAGGTCAAAGGGCATTGTGACGTGGTTATACATGAGATAAGCTTATGACTTAATCCATGTAGCTTTCTCATAGTAGGTCGATCCAGCACCTTGTACTCTTATAAGTGCCTAAGACTTTGATTTGTATCTCCATACCTTATCAAAGTCATACTGGTCTTATTTCATCTTTGCTCTCGCATAGATGACGACATTTAAGACAATCTTTATGATACATCCAAGGATACAGTCATTATAATGAATATACAAATGATATGATAACAAAATGGAGAAATACTTTAAATAACAATAATGTTTAAAGTACAATGATTGGCCCCCTATATAACATCCTCTGTTTTACTTAACATAATAACTATATAATAGCTTGATCAATGACTTAATAATGCTTCAACATTTATCAAAATATCCAAAATAAACCATAGTATGCAAAATGAGGCCTAACGTGGCAATATACAATCATCCAACATACACCAAAAAGACAGAAGCACTACTTTTAGCAGAAGTAGCCTAAGCTTTCGAGGTCTTCCCTGATGGACTTGGACAGGAACTATCACCTGGAAAATGTGGTAACCATCAATCCAACTTATTACGAATACTAATATGTGCTAGTGAGGTGTCAAGTGGAACAATTTATATAACAAAATATTAAAAATATAATTCACCAATATTCACTTCACAAAATTTCATATCATAAATTATGTATCATAAATTAGGTATTAAAATTTTTCATTAACACAATTCCCAAGATGCCTCCCATCAATCCAATCGAACCGCCTTATTCCTTCTGACTAGACCCATGGGCTAAGTTACATCCATGTTCTTGGTTACTTAAAAGCTCACCGGTCATGTGATAAGGACTAGCCAAAATCCTTAGAGCACATGTCCCAAACCATGGTTTTCCCCTCATTGAACTAGTGGGGTGTCGTAAGCCCTCATTGAACTAGTGGGCCAGTCCCTCATTGAACAGGTGGGACAGTAGAAAGTCAACCATCGTGCACTAATGGAGGCCTCACCACGTGGTGGAATAACTACTCCATCTATTCCTAATTCAACCATTATCATAATTATCACAATAAATAGCTCAACAGAATTTTCCAAGATTTTCATGTTCATATCAAAAAATTCTCATATACATGTTATAATAGCTCAAATCCTAATTTCTTATACATATATAAATATATGCAAATATTTCACAATTTAAATCATAAGGTTTCACAAGGCAATTTCGATAAGATATTCATAACTATTTCACAAAATACTCACAAACAACATACTAATACACATAACAAGTGAAAAGTGGTAACCTTTCACCGAAGCTAACTATTATCACACTGCTCCTAATCCAAGAGCTCAAACACACGCCAAAAATCAATCTACCACAACCAATTAACCATTAATAACTTTTTCAAACTCCACATAATTAAAATTGTAATTTATAATTTCATAAAAATATACAAAATTTAACAATGAATATTATTATAATAAAAAATGAAAATAAAAATTTGGCGTATACACTTTTTTTTTCCTTTAAATGATCGTTTAGTCCCACGGATTTCGAACCGACGTAACAGTCCTTCAAATTTCAAAACTAAAATGATTAAAATTTCAATAATATCTTTATTAACTCAGAGGCTATTCCAATACGTCATCAATACTTTAAATTAGAAGTTTAATAAATACCAATTATCCTATAAATTATGCTTTATTGCATTACATATAATGTTTCTAAAAATTCCAACATGTATATATGTAACTTGACTCTTTACATAGGATTTTTTTTTCAGAATTTTCTGATTAAATTTTGAAAATTCGTAATTAATTCTACAGAAATCTAAATGAGGTGCTTCCAAAAACTACGTGTTCCTTAGCATGTCTACTTTCACAGAAAAATAATACCAATAGCCATAACACATTATATCATTACAAGATTTCAAAAACGTGGTCATTGTCCAGATAACTTTCCAAAATTATGACTCAACTTCCAAAAATTATATTTTGAGCTATAGACCTCCGTTTAAGGTGATCCAAAGCTCATTTTAAATATTATTATGTCTACTATTAACCCACAAAATTTCATGGAAAAATTTGAAGGTTTACCATTCCAAAATGGAATCCGAAACTGATCACTATTTCTGGAACACAGAATTCGTCTAGATTTTTGGTTAAACTTCAAAAAATCATATCTCCCTTTGTACACGTACAATTTAGGTGTTCTTTGGCTTTTTAGAAATTTTGAGATGTCTACTATTTACTGGTAAACTTTCAAGGAAAAACTTAAATCTTTTCCATTTCAAAACCAAGCCCAAAAATTACTATTCACTTCTGAAACTGACATTTTCCAGTTTTCAGTGTCTAACTTTGAAAAATCATAACTCTCAACCTACACGTCCGTTTTGGATGGGGTTTCACTCGTTTTGAACCTTAGTGAGTCTATTATTTACTGTAAAAATTTCAAGGAAAAAATCAAAGGTTTACTTGGTCCTAATTGCCACGTTATTTTCATGCTCCAGAGGCATACCAGAAATTTCCAAATTTTTAGCTTAACTTCCAAAAATCATAACTCTCAATCTACACTTCCTTTTTGGATGAGTTTTGAATTTTTTTAAACCTTATTGTGTCTACTATCTTCCATAAAAATTTCGTGCAAAAAATCAAATGTTTTCCATAGAAACAGCCCGGCAAAAGATGCTCTGTTCACAGCCCAAAAAACAGAGTTGAATCATGTTTTGCATCCTAATTACCACTTGTAGCTGATTAAAACCATGAAAATAGGAAACACAAGGCTTAAGGAACTTACCTAGGTTGATTCCTCAAGCTTGCATAATGAGTTCCTTCGTTTTCTCCATCTTGCTCTCGTTACAACTCTCGTCTCTCCCTCTCTACGTTTTTTTGTTTCTGTTTCTGTTTCTTTGTTGCAGACTGATCTACTGATATAAAGAGGAGTGGGGAAGTGGTGTGGAGCTCAAGAAGCATGGGGTTGAGCTTCTGTGATGTGAGAAGTATGGAGTTGAGCTGCTGCTTCTCTTTCCTATAAACGACGTTGTGGTTTCATGTTTTGACCGTGATCTCTGTTGGGTTTTGGTGAGCTGGAGGTGAAAGGAATTAATGGATACATATATATCTTGCTGATGCATTTTGTGTTGCTGCATTTTGGGTTCAGCAGAAACAAATGAAATACTTGGGTTATAATATGGACATGTATTGCTGCTTCTAGTTACATGTTGGGCTTGGGTTGAATACGTTAGTTTAGGGCTGAGATGAGAAGAATCATGGGCTAGTTTAAATTTTGATTTGTGTTCAGCTTTTTTTCCACTGTAAGCTTCTCTGCTTGCGTGTTTCACCAAGGGAATTAACCAATTGAGAGGTTGTGGGTTGGATTGATTTATTAAAGAATTGGGTTTAGGTGTATAGTCCAACACTCATAATACCACTAATTCCAACACTTATATACCTTTTTCAATTTGATGGCAGCATTAAATAATTGATGGAAATTAAATCCTTATTTCTATATAAGGATTTTTTTTCTTTCTCAAATAATTCATTTAGGCCATAAATTATTTCCAACAATATGTCCTTAATTTATGGAAAAATAAGCCTTTAATTCCAAATATTATTTTTATAATAATTAAAGCCAAATTTTTCATAATTAATCCCATTTCATATTTTAATTCCCACAATCCAAAATTTGGGATGTTACACCCTATGACATAATTTCCAACACCTTTGAATTACAAACAAAATATATTCATAGCAAATTCAAGTACACACTTAACCAAGTTAATATACAAGAAACTCGCTACTAATGAAATTTAAAGTGTGAAATGCACAAAATTAAAACCAAGAGATACACAACTAATCTCATCAAGTATATGGAGCCCTAAAACACAATTTTACACACATACACACATTAAACTTAGAAACAAGAAAAATTAGGTAATTTAACAATCGAGGAAAGAAACAAGAAATTAGGTGATAAACACTCCCCTACGAAACTCCAAAGCATCAAGGCTCAAGCCATTGCTCTATGATTAAAGGATTTAACCACTGCAATATATCATCACAACTCCACCATGTAACGCCCATCCTAAGTGCGCCTTTATTTATCAGAGTTTAAGCGCACAGGCATTGAAATAATTTGGACGACTTAATTGCAGAATAAAATTGTCTTAAATTAACTTAGTTTGAAAACATTGAAAACGCGAGGATAAATTTTTCGCAAGCAAAATCATCCCATAGGGGGAAATCTTAATACAGTAATCCAAAATGTTAAGACAAAAGATAAACGTTTACACTAATAGTCCGAAATGATAAAAGATAAGCTTCTTCGCAATCCCACGATGCGCCTTTCCCTTCGTGCTTGATCCACTTCCTGTTTCCTTAATACGACCGAGTTCAAATGAATGAACCCTAGGGGTAACAGTTAATCTCATGAACAGATATGAAGCATAAATGACAATATAGCACATGTTAAACATAGAACCATTTACAAGTAAACAAGTTGCATCGTAACCGCAGTTAACGGTCAAGGACTGCAACCCTTATTAGGACACGCAGCCCTATGAGATATGCAGCCTCAATCCATACCTAGGAAAAACATAACATGTAAATCATCTATCAAACAAGATCAGCTAATACATGAACACATACATACATACTAACAAGATTATAGTTACCCACCTCGAACTTGAATCCTTACTTTTGTCCGAATGTGTTAGGATCGCTAGAGGTGTCAGTGTATGCCTATAAACGTTTATCATTGTCATTAGTCATCACTTGCATCGCAAAGTAACTAACTACGCGAATTATTTTTAGAGGATTAAAAATGAATAACCCCTAAAAATTTTCTTACTAATAATACCCTTTTTAATTATCATTAATTAATAATAACACTCTTTTATTTATTATTAATTAATAACTCCCTATATTATTTATCCCATTTTTTACTAATAAATAATATTATTATTTATTATTATTCATCTATTTTATTAAAAAAAATTTACTATTAATTTAAACTCTCAAGGCTATCCTAACTCTTTAAATTAGGAACTTAATAATACCACTACTATGTAAAATATGCTTCATATAATTTTGAGTTAAGTAATAACACTGATTAAAAAATGGCTTTTATATATATATATATATATATGTATATGTATACAAATTACTTATACATAATCATGTATATCTATATAAAATAGCAAATGTCATCTAAATTATTCTCCAAATTAAGGATGACAGCAATATGATCAACACCCATGAACCATGCTTTATTATATACCAACAAGTTTTATAATCCACGTATATGTATCTAATACCACTTTTCCATTATTTCATGTACAAAGAGATCTCCCTATTATCAGCAACGAGTATATGTATCTAAGTGTGTGTATGTATATATATCCATACATTTACAACACAGCAAACAAAATATGATTCCCCTGGAGCTCATTTAGCACTTATTTAATCACTGTGGAACTATACTTAATTAGAATATACCTATAGAAATAGTAAAGCTTTGGGTTTTCCTATATCTATTAATATATCCACACTATATATATATATATATATATATGCGCGTTAATCTATGTATATACACACACACATCTTGTTTCCATTATACAGTGACATATCAGCAAAACTTTGGGTGTTGTATTTAAATCACTAAGACAGTATCTTATATAGGGTGCAACGATGTTTTCCTTATACACACACGCATCAGCAACGTCTTCTTATGCACACTCACGCATATATAACATATTTATATCTCAAGTTTTAAAACTAGCAAAGTTCTGTTTTCTAATACATATATACTATTCTAACACTATATATATATATATATATATATATATAAGAACAGCCATGGTCTTAGCTTCTCTAAATATTGTTGGTCTAAATCAACAACGTAAAACTGCCTCTGTTCTAACTTTTAAGAACAAGGACTCATTTGTAGAACCCACGGCATTAATACAAGAGACTAACATTAGAAACTCATTGAAACATGAAGGAGAGAAACTTAGGCTTGAAAGTGGAGCAAATCACCAAGATAGGGGTGAATTGGGGATTTTAAAATTCTTTTTGTAGTGCTCTGTTTTGAATACTAAAAATAGGGTACAACAAAGTAAGAGAAGAAGCAACAAGACACAAAGAATTGAATTCAGCTCTATTTATATGAAGAGAGCATTAAATGGCCATTGTAATCTTCAATGTGACCGTTGCCTTCATTAAGCAAGGATTAGGTTGAGCTTTGGTCTTCTTCTCTCTCTACTCTTTAGTTAATCCAGTTGCACAGAAGTTTATGGTTGACTTCTTGACTTTCAATCCGTTGGAAGAGCAGCTACTGGATGTGGAAAGGAAACAATAATCCCTTTGCAATGTGCGTAGAATGATTGTCCAAAAGGATGCAAGTTTTCTAAACTTTGCATTTAATGTGCTGACGTCACTTTTTGCTTTTGTTCAAATCTTCATTTAATATCCTCTAAACCATCTGAAACTCACTAATAAACTGATTAAACATAGTTAGGAATAGTAATGAGTGATGATGAGAAGTATTAAGATCAAACATGAAGATTTCTTAAATTCGAGCAATTTGATTTTCAAATTTTGCGACACAAACTCGAGTTTGTTCACACAAACTGGAGTTTGTAACTTTTCTCAAAGGACCCTAACTCGAGTTTCCTTCTTCCAGAGAAGAATGTCATGTTTTGAGTTTAAAAGCACATTTTGAACATAGAGCAAAACTCGAGTTTATTAATGACAAACTCGAGTTTCGGACTTTTATAGTGAAAACATGTTTAAGTCCAAAAGCTCAAAAATGGAGTTTTCAAAAACACTGAAATGAGCAAAGCTCTCGGCTTGGCCTAAACTCGAGTTATAAAACATAAACTTGAGTTTTCTCTAAAAATTGAAAACCTTTGAAAACTCTCTACCAAGTGAAAACTGGAGTTTCTAAAACAAACTGGAGTTTTCTCAAAGTGGGTAAAACATGAAATCTCTCTATCAAGTCCTAACTCGAGTTTACAAATACAAACTCAAGTTTTCTCAAAACTTTGGAAAACTTAGAAAACTCTTGGCTAAGTGCAAACTGGAGTTTCCATATCAAAACTGGAGTTTGCTTAAGTTCAAAACTTTGGAGGCTCTCTGTATGACCAAAACTCTAGTTTACAATTGCAAACTTGAGTTTTGTTTACTTTGGAAAATATTGGAGAGTCTCTGTATGGTGCAAACTCGATTTTGGAAACCTAAACTCGAGTTTGGATTAATGTGAAAAACTTGGAGTGCTTTCTATATGTCATAAACTTGAATTTGCCTACACAAATTGGAGTTTTCTTAGTTCATTAAAATTGAGCTACTCTCTATCAAGTCCAAACTCGAGTTTTCTAACCAATACTCGAGTTTGTCTTTAACATTAAGTTTTTCAACTTTACCAAAGACAAACTTTAACTTGTGTTTACAATTGTCGGTTATCATCAAAACACATAGAGAACTAACAAGGCTTACCTCTGTTTTTTTACTTATTTAAGAACAGAGCAAGGTTGAAGCTTCTTACTCTCTTTCCCTCTCTTTCACACTTCGTCTCTTGTTTCTGTGAGGGCTGATGGGGATGAAGGGAAGTCAAGAAGTAGGATATATATACTAAAGGAACCTAGGGTTCTAGGTGAAAGCAGATTTCGAGAGTAGCAAAAACGAAATCAACTTTCATCCATGGTACAAGCTTGTTTCAACCGAATAAGGCACTTCGTTCAACGGTTCAGCTCTACTTTTGCTGATTACTATGCTTTACGTGTTTCTTTTTGTTTTGCTTTGTTTTTTAATTACATTAGTTATTAAAAGAATAGGTATTGGGTACATGGGCTGGAGAAAGGAATAATGGCTAATGTGATACAAATGAGCTAGAGTTGTTTTACAAAGAACTCATGTGTTGGATATAAATGAATCAAGTAAAGTGGATGGTGAATATATGGGTTATGGGGTTTTGTTGAGTATATAGGCCTATGAGATAATAATTAATAAGAGGAAGGTGCTGATGTTTCAATTGGGTATATGGGTTGAAGAAATAAAAATGAATTGGGCTTGGTGATTTAATTGGTTGAAGTATTCTTATTTGTAAATTAGGACCATTGCTTATATAATTGTAATTATTGGAAAAATAAATAAATCCTTAATCCCATATAAGGATTTCCTTTTCCCAATTAATTCCTCTAAGCCATTAAATATAAATTCTAAAATTTTTAGGCCTACATTATTCCTTAACTTAATTTATTCTTTTCCCCAAAATAAATTAAGGGAAAAACAAGCTTCAATTTCCAATAATTAATTCCCATAATTATTTTAAACCAAAATCACATAATTAATTTCCATAAATATCCAAATTTCAAATCCCAAAATTTGGGATGTTACACACCATACATGGCCGTTGAGTTCGCTGGAAAAAAATGGACGAATGAAGGCGTGAAGGTGCGGTCCAGAAGTGTCGCTACTCTTTGTTTCGATCTGTAATCATAGCCAAACTCTCGCGACTCCAGCTCTCCCAGTTCGCCAGCGGTGGTGAGTGGAGACGGCGGCGGTGAGTGGAGAAGGTGATGGGTGTGTGCGAGATGGAAAGGAAGGTCCGCGGCTGTGCTCTCCCTTGTTTTCTGGTATGATATTTCTTTGAAAATCAAGAGGACGAAGGTGATGGTGGTTGAGGGAAGAAAGTCTCCAGCGACTATGGCGGTGAAGGCGAGAGTCACTGCGACAATGGTGGACGGAGTAAGAGAGAGTGAAGGACAGAGTGCTCGAGGTTCTGGTCTTTCCACGGGGCTTTCTTACTGTGAATATCGAGCTTTCAAGTCTAAAAATCAGACACAAGTATCTGGTCAAAACGCAAGTTTTGACTAGGACTTAAATATGAAGTATAAAAGTTTGTGGAAGGACTATGCCGCAAGTTGTAAAACATTTGTGGGACAAAACTAATTTTTACAATTTGAGCCCAAACTTCTATTTTCAAATTTGGTCCAATTTTTTCAAACACCTACAATAAAAAAACAATTAATCCAACATCAAATATTCGCATAAAAATCAATGATTCAGAGTAATTACAACTTTTTTAACAATTTTGCCCCTTTTAGGCATAATTTAATGTATTTATTTTTAATCCCAATTAATCATAAAGAAATCATTTTAAACTCAATTATTATAAAAAAGCCCTAAATAAAGTATGAAAATATAACAAATTAGAGATTTGTCAACAAACCTTCCCGCTATGATAATATCAAAACAATTGTAGATTATTATTAATGTCCGTGAAGAATTATAAGCCTTTTCACAATGTTATCACTATTAAGATCAAAAATTTTCTCCCTTAAAGTGGTGAACAATAGAGATTGAGGAGGGACAGAAATTATTCTCCACACTTCCTTAGCTAATAGAACGTGATATAGTTGATATGTTCTTCTTAATCCCATACCTCCTTCTTTGACGAAAAGAGTTTCCTTATTGGAAAGATGAATTATGTTTCTGTCACCACTTGATTCCCAAAAAAATTGATACATCTTGACTCAACTTTATCACAAATATATTAAGGCAATTTATTGTTCTAGTGTAGAACACAAGTGTCTAGCCTCTAAGGGCTAGTAAATGATTGATATTGGATCTAAAGGTTCCCAAGGATGTATGCACACCCAAGGGGTGATTACCCGATGCTATCTACAGTAAAGATAACACCGGGTGATCTGTGATCACCGTACAACACAAGTATGGCGTATAGTCAGAGGGGTGGGGTGTGTGCACAGTGAGATTGAATGTAAATAGTTGAATAGAGAGTGCACCTGGTGAATATCCTTCTATTTATGGAGGTCACCTAAGGCTTCAGCCTGGTTGTGTTGTTTGTTCCCCCGCCATCACGTCTCCACGATCTGTGCTGTGTTTGCTCCATTACCTCATATTACGGGCATGATCATGGGATGATTGGCGTTTTACCCGATTGAGGAAGATCATGTCATAAAGTACCCTTGTTGGGCCTAGACTCTACTAGGCCCATTACTCGGGTTCATAACACTTATTATAAAAGAGAATATACAAATTTTCCCCATATAAGATAGTTTTGACTAAGGTTGGTCTAGAAGCTTGGAAAAACATCCTAGCTTTCCATGTAGCAGCTATTCTCTTAATTGCTTCAATTTCTTGGGAATAAACTAGGGCCTTGCACCTCCCTGGATCAACCCATGGATCAACCTATGTTCCTAGGTATTTGCCCAACCTATCAAAAAGCATACTCCAAAGAAATTTTCCTGGTGAAGTGTTGGGGATTTTACTTGATAAGTGTACCAGTCGAACAAGTAATTAATAAAATGATGAGTATAGAGTATCATCTCACAGATATTATAGCACTGTAATATGCATGCAAGAGAGCGAATAATAGTTGTTTAATTTGGTAAAATCAAAAGATATGTTGATGCAATTTGAGTGATGTAACATCCCAATTTTTATTTATATTAAGTGCTATTACAATATGATTTATCAAGAAATATGTGGTTTAAAGAAGATCTAAAAGATATGTTGATGTGATTTGAGTGAATAATAGTTGTTTAATTTGATAAAATCAAAATATATGTTGATGTGATTTGAGTGATATAACATCCTAATTTTTATTTATATTAATTAAGTGCTATTAGGATATGATTTATCATGAAATATGTGGTTTAAAGAAGAACTAAAAGTATAAATTAAGATTTTTTGTATATATTTTTAAAGATAAATGATAATTATAAATATTTAAGATTTTAAAAGATTGAGAATAGATTATTGGTTCACTTAGATACTATCTAATTAAATTTTAAATTTAAATTTCAGTTTGGATAACTTCTAAAATCAATGCTTTAAATCATCATAATCATACTAATAATGGTATGGAAGCAAAATAGTAATCAGAAAATTTGATTTAATCTTTAGGGTATTTCAAATTATTATATATTTTTTCTTAACATCTCAATTTTTTTATTCTAGAACTAAGTAATATTTTAGGAAAAATTAATTTATGATAATTAAACTTTATCATGTAATTACGTTATGAAAATAAATTTTCTAAAGTGAGAGTTGAAATTTTTTTATATATTAAGTATATGATATACATTAATATATTTTATATATGATATGATATAATAATATATTATATGATATACATTATATATTTTATGATATAATGATATTATATATCATATAATATTATTAAAGATACTAGGAGTGTATTAATAACGGTGTGTTATATCAAAAAGGGGAGGAGCATTCATATGTTATATATAGATGTATATTGTTAGGCGGCAGCGTGACACACCCAACGCGAACACACGTACACTCACGAAATTAGATACTCTCCCCATCCCTCCTCATCCTCCATCCTGACCGTTGAAATCTTGATCCAAGGGTCCAGAAATATTTTTGAAAAAACCGCATGCGATTTTTTGAGAAATAATTCTGGCCCCTTGGATCAAGATTTTGACGGCAAGGATGGAGGATGAGGAGGGATAGGCAGAGAAGATATAGGCAGAGAAACCGGACACGTACACTCACGGTCACCAAGAAGACTGAGAGAGAGAAAGAGAAAGAGAGAGAAAAGAACTAGTTGATGTTTTGGAATAAGTGACCGAAGGAAAAATCCTAAAGAATAAAGTTGCCATGAAGATACTAGAATTAAATTCATGTCCTGATTTAGAGACTCTAATTAAAAGTTTAAAAGTAGCACTTGCGTGATTACTTGTACGCTATAGAATAATAGGTAACTCTGAATTTTCTTCCATATACATCTGAATTGGGTATGATTATGAATAACTACCTTTTATTGAAAATTTATGGACTGTATTATTTGTATATGTGTATGTATTACAATTTATATTTAATACGAATGAAAGCATGATTTTAGTGTACCTTGTTGTCATTATATTTGAAATAATATGTCATGGCGGTTGGATTTGTGATGGGTTGGAGTAAGGAGAAACTTTGTCATATGAGATCTCTTACTATACGTTATGCCATCATTCGGTGCACAGTGTGTGGTAGTTGTCAGGGCCCCTTTTTCCATGTCTTCCTTTGGCTGGCATTGCATTGGAGCTGTGGGATAAGGTGACACTTCCTTAGTTGTGTTCTTTAAGGAGGGGAACCATAGTCCAGACTTAAACTCTACACCTTTGGCCAGGTGTATCTTCAGAACTGGTGAGCTTGGGACAATTCAGTCAAATGGATTGGTTTTCAGTTAGACTATGTGACCCGAGAAAATTGTCAAAGGGCTGCACCATTTGTGGGGGATTTGGGGGCGGTGCCCCTAAAATTTTTTTTAAAGGAAAATTTTAAATGTATTAAAAAATAAAAGACTATAAACAAGAAAAGAAAAGAATAAAAAAAAAATTTATGAAATCAAGTGAACATTAACGATGTAATAAGAAAGGCAATTATTTTACAAACCTATCATTTAAAAAAGCAAGGCTAATTACTATTATAGAAATGCAATTACATAAAATTACAATGAAAGGTGGGCACTCAATAAGTTTAAGTACATATATTTTAATAACAAAAATATATTACAAAAAAAATAATTACAATGTCATCATTTTAAACCTTATTTTTTGGAATTCTATCATAATTGCCTTAGTATCGATGCTATTAAATACATCCTTTTCAATATAAGGCATTAAACAATCATTCAACCATTATCTCCCATCTGATTATGAAATGCGGTTTTAATGTATTAAGAGTGAGCGTTTAATTTAAGGGTGGATAATCATTTAAATATGTATTAATTGATTTTTATTTTATTTTTATTTTTATTTTAAAAAAATCAAGGGGGCACTTGCCCCCCTTGTAGATAACCTGGGTCCGCCCATGTGTTAGCCTATGGCTCCAATCGGCATGAGGATGGATAGTGACATAAGGGTGGTTGCATATTGCATAATTGTATATTACATGTTGTGATGAAAATAGAGATTGATATAATGATGATTAATTTGAAATGTTTTATATGAGGATTGTGTTATATGCAAATATAAATGTAATCAATTCCCTCTTTTATATCATATTTAGTTTGCTTGTGCAGTGTAGAACCATTCAGTAGTTACTAAGATGTAAAAGTCTCACCCTTTATATAAACATGTTTTCAGGTAATTGTTCTAGTAGGTAGCAAGGGAAGATGGAGTGAGCCTCCTAGAGCTTTTGTTATGCTATTTTATTTGTCATGACCCTAAGGCTTCCACTTTTCATTTTTATTATTGATAATTTTTTGGGATTTGATTTATACTTGTTAGATATGATTAGTTTTGATGATGTCTTATATAGATGTTATTATTAAGAGCAAAAAGTTTGCATACTATATTTATCTTCTACTTTGACTAAATCTTATATTTAATGTAGATGTGAAGTTTAATATTGAAGAATGATCAAGAAAGTAGATTGAAGAAAGAAGCTCTTGCTCACAATATAATGGGAATATCAAAGTGTCAATGAAGCAAGAACTTGTCAAAGTATTTTGGGAATAAGCAAGAAGAAGAGAAGATATTAAAGAAGGTAGAACTTGCTGTGAAATGATGAATCGAAGTTGAATGACAAAGAATGATCAAGAGAAGAGAAGAAATAAAGAGTTAGATTATGAAGAATGATCAAGATGGGAGATTAAAGAAGGAAGAACTTGTTGAATGAAATGAGAATATAATTATTCAAGTTCTTATGTTGAAGTTAGAAGTCTCCAAGATCATATGGAAGTTGGAATGGCTCAATTAGGAATTAAAGTCAGCAAAAATTAGCTTCAAAATGAGAAAACTCGAGTTTCCTACTTCGCCCCCATGATTTGCTCCTCTGGTATGAGGAAACTCGAGTTTTGATCACAAACTCGAGTTAATAAGTGTCTTCAGCATCTCTGGTGTCTCTGGATTAGGAAAACTCGAGTTTCCAGTGCAAACTCGAGTTTACAGCGCATATCCTTTGCTACTCGTTTCACATTCAACACGAGCGACATCTGGTAATTCGATGATATCTCCTAAACCAAAAATCAGATTGAGGTGAAATCAGTGGCATATGAAACTAGACTCTCAATGAGTCATTTTGATATAAAATTAAAGCCCAAAGGAGTTCAGATCAAGGAGCTATGAATTGTAGAAGTTGAAACAGAAATTCACGCCACATAGCAAACCAGGCTTCAATGTTTTGAGTGTATCTCACAAACTACAAATCCGATTGAGCTTAAATCAGTGGCATATGAAAACAGACTCAAAGGGCTTTCCATTAAGATTTTAATAGACCAAAACTGAGTTCAGACCATGGAGATATGTCCTTCGAAAGTTGACAGTCAGTTTAGGACGTTGCAAAAACGTTGGTCAAGAACAGCCTTCATTCATCGGATCATAACAGGCATAATACAATGAGTTTGGACCTGATTCTTCTTGCATTGGATTCTTACCTAGAGCTTGGACATGTAAACTTGAGTCTGAGATTGGCCAAGAGTTTTCCAAGTTTTGAGAAAACTCGAGTTTTGGTTTGGAAACTCAAGTTTGTGCTTGACAAAGAGCTTTCATGTTTTACTCGAAATTTAAAAACTCCGCCGGAGTAACGTCCGTTTTGACTTAGCACAATTTTTCTCAAAGTTTTCATGATTAAATGAAAACTCGAGTTTTGACCTGGCAAAGAGCATTCATGTTTTACCCAGATTTTGAAACCGCCAGTTTTGACTTGGCACAGTTTTCTCTAAGTTTTCACACTTAAATGAAAACTCGAGTTTTGTTTGGAAACTCGAGTTTTGGTCAACCCGAGAGCATTACTCTTTTTCAATGTTTTGAAAACTCCAGTTTTGGATGAAAACTCCAGTTTTGAAGTTTTGGACTAAAATTCATTTTTCACGTCAAGAGTTCAAAACTCGAGTTTTGGAAATGGAAACTTCGAGTTTTGCTCCCATTCAAAAATATATTCCAAAGCTCAAATCGCGACATTCCTCTCGGAAGAAGAAAACTCGAGTTTCAGATGGAAACTCCAGTTTTTCTTTTGAGGAATAGTTGCAAACTCCAGTTTTGTTTCAAAACTCCAGTTTTCAACGCTCTGTTTGAAAATTAGATTTTCTAAATTTGCGAAATCTTCATGTATGATCTAGTTACTTCTTATCATCACTCATTACTATTCCTAGTTATGTTTAATCAACTTGTTAGTGAGTTTCAGATGATCAAAGGTTGTTAAAATGAAGATCAAGGGTAATTTAAATGTTGATGTCATGGTTGGTTCAGAAAACGAAGTTCTAACGGCTAGTTCCATCTGAATCTAACAGCTATATTTCTTTATCCAACAGTCATTGAATCTTCTCAACGGTCATATATTGATCTCTACCTATAAAAGAAGATAGATTCAAGACAGAAGAGGCAAGACACAATCCTACATCTTCAAAATGCTCATACTCTGATTTTCATATTACTCACACTCTGTTTCAATATTTACATAGCTTATCATAGAGAGTGAGATAATTTGTATTGCACTTCAGTGTTTATTCATTCACTTCTGAGAGAGAAGATTTATTGTAATCATCTTATCATTCTATTTGAGAGTTACCCAAGATTGGGTGATCTTGAGTGGGAAACCTATTGTATTGATTACAGCTTGTAAGGGGAGTAAGTTCTAGTGAGAGAATTACTTCAAGTACAGAGTGTGTAATCAAGTGGGTGTATTGATTACAGTTTGTAAGGGGGAGTGAATCCTAGTGAGAGGATTACTCCAAGTACAGAATGTGTAATCAAGTTGAAAGAAGATAGTTGATTGAAAATCTCAAGTAGAGCTTGGGACCTGGACGTAGGTCAAGAATTGGGCCGAACCGGTATAAATCTCGGTTGCATATTCTCGCTCCTTATCTCTTAAATTCCCAAAGATATATGTTTGAATGAATGTTTATTGTTTTATAAATCATTACTGCCATACAAACTACTTTCAGTAAGTTACGAAAAGATTTTCAAAGTTCCAAAGTTTTTATCAAACACCCAATTCACCCCCCCTCTTGGGTGATAGCCAGATCTTACAATACTATGATGTGTATTTTAGTTGAACTAAATTTATTTTGATGATTTGGAACTTGAACATCCTTATTGTCAATGTTTAAAATATTTTCGTTAAGTAATTGGTTGATGAAAATTGGGGTGTTACAAGTGATGTAAACTATTTAATTTTAAAATTGGAATGTAACCAAATCGAATTAGTACGATTGAGAGTTAACAAGATAAAAAAAAAAAAAAAAAAAAAAAAAAAAATAGGCTAAGTTGTGATTTTCCCCTTCTTTGCAACTTTTACCCAAAATGTTTCAGCAATGCTATATCAACACTATAACAAAGTTCTTCAGTTAACTCACGTTTTCTATATCCAGAAGTTTCCCAACAGTCCTGTATTTTCATTCCTAACTTTAATTTCCTCATATGCCTATGCGAAATTTGATTTCATAACACTACGAAATACAAGGTGTTTAGTTGTGTGAGATAAACACATGCCTGAAACTTACAAACTTAGCTAGAATTAGACAGTAAATCCACTTAACACACAATGCTTAATGGAGATCTAATCTTAAATTACATCTCATACTTATTAATGGCCATTTAATAAACAAGATCGACAATTTAATTGCACATCATTAAACAAACTGAATCAAAATTGTATTAAGCTAAACATTCTAGTTTAAAGATTACAAATCAAGGTTCCATCCAAGCTTAGCCACAGAAAGATTAGTTAATGGCTTACGAACTTTCACAACTGAATTGAACATAGTTCTGTCCATGATAGAATAACGAAAAAAACTAAGAGAAATAAGAAGAAATGTTGAAGAGATCAACAGCCAAATAGAGCCTCCGCAATGTAGTAAACTTGTTCATCTGCTCTCAAAATTTCTGTTGTTAGCTGTTTGTTCAGTCCTATATCAACAGTTTCTCTTTTCAGCTCTTTACTGGCACACGTTTTTGACAGTACGAGGTTAAGTCCCTCTTTAGGGTTGACCTTCTTTCCTTTTAAAGCTAGGGTTGTTGTACAAAGTTGTCCAACTTTCTTTTAGTGGGTTGGGCTTGTCCTTTTTTGTCTGGCCTAGTAGGAATATTTTGTTTGCTTGCTCTCTCTCTCTCTCTCTCTCTCTCTAGCTCTCCAGCTGTCCTTTATTTTAGCTTTCTCCTCTAGCATGTGGCCCTTTTCGTATTCATTTTGAGTCTACAAGGCCCAACTCAGCGTCTGGCCCAATTCCTCCAATGATTTCCTATATTTTCTCAAGAAAGAATTAGTTTATATCAAGGCAACACTACTACATATTTTTATTATTCAGCGTAGATGCGATGCTATAGCTGTTAGAAATATAGGCGATCTTATCATGCTAAACAACTAAATAGCATAAGATCAATGCGGAAAATTGAAGTAGGGATCACAAATACCTCCCGCCATTGACTTGTCTCCAGAAGCAAGCAGGGACGAGCTCCGAGTCTCCAAACAGGAACAAATCCAAGCCAGCAAGCAGGAACGAACTCCGAGTCTTTGTCCTTCGATCCTTCTCTCGAATCTGCGAGATGGTGTGCTTTCCTCAAGGTCGGAGCGGGTTCGGGGGACCGGGCACAATTTCACTGTGTGTCTCCCCTCCGCCATCACAGAGCTAAAAAAGGAAACGCATTCAATACGCAATAAGTGCGTATTAATTGGGCCGTTACAGTATTAATGGCGCATTCAATACGCACTTATTGCGTATTAATTGGGCCGTTACAGTATTAATGGCGCATTCAATACGCACTTATTGCGTATTAATTGAGCCGTTACAGTATTAATGGACGGTTACAAAACCAGCAATAATGTGGATCATAAATAGAAATAATGGAATATTCATTGCTAAATTAAATATTCCAACATTCTCCCACTTGGCCCACATACTTCAGTATATACCTTTAAAAAACAAAATGCATGGATCATAGCGATAGGTCCTCTTAAAGTGAGTAGTATCTTCCATGTATCACAGTGCGTCGTGTTTCCCAAGCCCAAGTAACTTAATGAATAAACCCTACGTTTATTCTTGGTCCAAACTCAATGATGTTCCTCAAATTAAACAAATAAATGTGTACACAAACTGAAATGAGAAAAACATCACAAATGGGGTTCCATAAAATAACAACGTTCTTACAACGAAAGAAAATCATTCAAAAAGAAATTCAAAGAAAGGCACTAATTCCCATTCTTTCCACATGATCCATAAACTTCATCGGAGTCATGCCTTTAGTTAAAGGATCAGCAATCATCAATTCAGTGCTGATGTGTTCGATGACCACTGTTTCATTCTTAACACGTTCTCTAATGGCTAGATACTTGATGTCGATATGTTTGCTTCGACTACCACTTTTGTTGTTCTTAGCCATAAAGACAGCAGCGGTAATTGTCACAATATATCTTTAATGGCCTAGAAATTGAATCCATGATTCTAAGCCCGAAATGAAACCCTTCATCCATACACCATTTGAGGTAGCCTTAAAACATGACACGAACTCGGCTTCCATCGTAGAAGTAGCAATCAAAGACGCTTCTTGCTACTCCATGACACGGCTCCACCGGCTAGCATAAAAATGTATCCAGTGGATTTCCTTGAGTCAATGCGGCCGGCATAGTCTGTCGGAATAACCGATCACTTCTAGATTGTCAGTCCGTTTGTACTTAAGCACGTAATCCTTAGTCCCTTGAAGGTATCTCAACACCTTCTTTACACTTTCCAGTGGTCCATACCTGGATTACTCTGATATCTCCCTAACATTCCAACAAAGAAAAGCAATGTCGGGTGCAGTGCGGACACTGAGCATACATAAGGCTTCCTACAAATGAAGCATAAGGGATGTTTTTCATTTGTTCCCTCTCAAAATCATTCTTTGGACACCGATTCGATTGAACTGTCACCTTTCACAATGGGAGCTGCGCTTTATGAACAATGCCTCATCCAAAATCTTTCTAAAACTTTGTTGATATAGGTCTCTTGAGACAAACCTAGAACACCTCTACGTCTGTCTCTTTGTATCTTAATGCCAATGACATAAGATGCATCTCTCATATCCTTCATATCAAAGCTTTTAGAGAGGAATTGTTTTACTTCATACAATAAGCCATTGTCATTGGTTGCAAGCAAAATATCATCCACATATAGAATTAGAAAACAAATCTTACTCCCACTGACCTTCTGGTATATACATTCATCCATAACGTTCTCCACAAAACCAAAAGAAGAGATAACGTCATGAAATTTTAAATACCATTGCCGGGAAGCTTGTTTCAATCCATATATGGATTTTTGAGCTTGCATACCAAATGCTCACCATCACTAGAGGAAAATCCTTCAGGTTGTTTCATGTAAACCTCTTCCTCTAGTTCTCCATTGAGAAAAGCCGTTTTCACATCCATTTATTGCAACTCCAAATCAAAATGTGCAACCAATGCTAGAATGATGCGAAGAGAATCTTTCTTAGATACAAGAGAAAATGTCTCCTTGTAATCGATTCCTTCTCTCTGAGTGAATCCTTTGGCTACGAGTCTTGCTTTATGTCTGTCAAGGTTGCCTAATGAATCTCTTTTTGTTTTGAAGACCCATTTACATCCAATGGCCTTCGCACCATCGAGCAACTTAACAAGATCCCGAGACTTTATTGGATGCCATAGAATTCATCTCATCCTTCATAGCATCATACCATGATACTTTTGAATCTCTACGAGTTCATTGCTTGTGAAAACGTTGCGGGATCATTTTCAGCTCCTATATTA
Organism: Acacia acuminata; assembly: GCA_019022655.1. Taxonomy (NCBI): domain Eukaryota; kingdom Viridiplantae; phylum Streptophyta; class Magnoliopsida; order Fabales; family Fabaceae; genus Acacia; species Acacia acuminata. The sequence continues at coordinate 1,860,436 of JAFJYI010000042.1, read as the reverse complement.
TAGTCGATTCTTGCAAATACACAATGTATTCACTAGGTATAGCCGGTCTTCTTGGTCTAGTAGATCTCCTCAATGTTGTTTCATTATCTTCTTGAGGAACTTGTTGTTCAACTGGTTGTTCAACAATTTCTTGTTGTTCCTCATCAACAACTTGATCTCTTGGATCAATGTCGTCACTCGGTTGTGGATGTTGTATGATCGGTTGTACAACACTCGGTTGAGTGAAGGAGCATTGTCAACAACCAATCTAAGTCACTGAAGTAGAAGGTTGGCAATCTAAATGATCTTCTTGAGAAACTAGGTTTCGAATTGATCGCTCCCACTAATCAAGTCATTCTCAAGAAATTTAGCATTCCTTGATTCCACAAACCTAGTGGTATGAGATGGACAGTAAAACCTGTACCCCTTAGACCTCTCGGCATATCCAATGAAATATCCACTAATGGTCCTTGGGTCCAGCTTCTTTTCTTGTGGGTTATAGATTCTGACTTCAGACGGGCATCCCCAAACGCGTACATGTCGCAAACTCGGTTTCCAACCCTTGAATAACTCAAATGGCGTCTTTGAGACGACCTTGGTGGGAACCCGGTTTAATATGTACACAGTACCGTCTTAAGTGCATCAACCCACAAGGACTTAGGTAGCTTAGAGCTACTAAGCATACTTCTCACCATGTCCAATAATGTTCGGTTTCTTCTTTCTGCTACGCCATTACGTGCGGAGAACCGGGCATGGTGTATTGGGCAACAATCCCATGTTCTTGAAGAAACTTCGCAAATGGACCAGTGCTTGTCCATCTTCGATGTATCTACCATAATATTCACCACCTCTATCTGATCTCACGATCTTAATTTGTTTACCACATTGTTTCTCTACCTCGATTTGAATACCTTAAAGGCATCCAATGCTTCGTGCTTGTTATGAAGCATGTAGAGATACATATATCGTGAGTAATCATCAATAAAGGAGATGAAGTATTTCGACCATACGCGTCCATTTCAGGACTACAAATGTCTGTATGTATGATTTCTAACAATTCAGTACTCCTCTTAGCACCTTTCTTTGACTTGTTAGTCTGCTTTCCCTTTATGCAGTCTACACAAGTCTCAAAATCAGTAAAGTCCAGAGTACTAAGTACCCCTTCCTTCACCAATCTTTCAATTCTCTGAATGGAGATATGTCCCAATCTCCGGTGCCACAACGTAGAGGAATTCTCATTCATAACACTACGTTTCGAACCAACAGAAACATGCATGGCATCATAAGTAGTATCATGTTGTAAGTAAATAAGAAAAAGACCATTAAACAATGTACCATTCCCAACTTTATTTGATTTATAAAACAGATCCAAAGATGTCTCATAAAACATAAAGGAATAATCCAAAAGTACAAGTCTTGAAACAGAAATTAAGTTCCTAGTGAAACTTGGAACATAAAATGTCTTTTCCAAATTTAAAACATAGCCACTATTTAGAACTAAACTGCAAGTCCCTACAAACCTCCACATGCGAACGAATCCTTCCACCCGAGTAGATGAATTGTTCACTTCCCAATGGCTTCCTTAGGTTTTGCATACCCGCAAGGTATTCGAAACATGGATTGTAGAACCAGAATCAATCCACCATGTGCCATTAATGTCATCAACCATATTAGATTCATAACAGACAAGTGAGACTGACATACCTTTCTTCTCAAGCCACTGCTGGAATTTAGAGCAGTCCTTCTTCATGTGTCCCTTCTTTTTACAGAAGAAACACTTGGATTCCTTCTTAATTCCACCCTGGGGTTGTGTTTTTCCTTTCCCCTTCTTCTTGGCTTGAGTCTGACCCTTTTTCTCAGTTATCATCTGACCCTTTTTCTCAGTTGTCATAAATGAACTCTCCCCCATCTCCATTTTCAGCCTTCCTTCCTCCTGAACACACATGGTCAAAAGTTCATTGATTGACCATTTATCCTTATGTGTGTTATAGGATATCTTGAAGGGCCCATATGGCCATGGAAGAGTGTTCGAAATGTAGTGGACAAGGAAAGAGTCGGACATGTCAACCTCAAGTTGCTTTAGTTGAGCCGCAATGTCCCTCATTTGCATGATGTGCTCACGCACACCTTTCACCGTAGTAAGTCTTAGGGATGAAAACTTCATAATTAGGGTCTTGGCAAGTGCCTTACACCGAAGTCTGAAATTGATCATCGATCGCCTTCGAGAAGTGGCCTAATTTTGTCATCTTGTTCGACGTAAACCACGAATCCCAGCGAGAGATATGAGTCTTTATGAACATTACTTGAAAGACGATTAGAACGCTCCCATTTTTCATAAAGATCAACCCGATCCGAGTCTTTAGTTCTTTGTAATGGAAGGTGGTTCGTCTTTCCTTATAGCATAATCAATGTCCATCCACCCTAATTGGAGAAGAACTCTTTCTCTCCATACCTTATAGTTATCACCCCTCAGTTCGGGAATATCGTTTTTCATATCAGAGAAATTCGCGGGTTGTTTTTCTTGCATAATTAAGAAATACATGCTTAAAAAATCGAGGAATTGAGACTAATATACTAAATCATGTTTTACCAATGTAAATCATGCTTTGAAATTCATAAATCTACCGACATACAACTTGCACATGGGCTAAAGTTCTAATTCAATTAGATTTATACATAACTGTATGATAAAACTACCAAATTATTTCCCTATTCTTAATTCCTGTGGGTAAGTTAAGAATATAATTTGATATTCTATCCTAATTAATCATACAAAACATATAATAAAATATTCCTGTGGGATAAAATTTTATTATATTACATATGATCTATTACAACTAATGTCACTATGTGATCATAAATCTTAATATATAATCTCAACTAATTAAAGATCTTGTGGCTACTCTTTAATTAATTAAAACATATAGATCACTCAACATTAAAATTTAATATCGCAACAAACTATAAGCCATATTAAAATAAATTTAGATATTCATGTTTTGCATGATATTCACTAAATATTGTATGTTTAATTAAATAATAATTAATCCATGCCAAAAATAGAACATATGTATTAAATCACATGAATCCCAAACTTTAAATAAAATTTCAGATTTATATTTAATTATCAAATAACCAAATAAATCATTTAAATTAAATAAATGCTGACACCTGCACTTAAAGGAGCACGTGGCTCAGCTGGCAGAGCGCCAGCCCTTAAGGCGCCCACGCAGCCAGGGGTCTCGGGTTCGAATCCATACTTCACAATTTTAGTAAATTTTGGTTTTCGCTGGAAAATAAGGATTTAAATTAAATAAACGCTCAGAATATAACAATTGGAGCCCGTGGCTCATTGGCGAAGAACCGCCATTAGGCGCCCACGCGCCCAAGGGTCCTGGCTTCGAATCCAGCCGAGACCACCTCTGCATTTAATCAATTCAAATCCCTCTTTCCCCTTTTTTTTTTTTTTTTTTGTTCTGAAAACAAAACGCGCCCGCCCATAAACTAAGCCCAAAGACGCACAGGCCCAAATGAAAACGTGCCAGGCCCTTTCCCATTAGTGAAATGCAGCGTTTCATCAAGCCCCAAACGGCGTCGTTTCATGCTTCTTCTCCACCCGTTCCCAAAAACCCTACCCGACCGCCAACCCGATAACGACCCGGTTGAGCCGCCGCGACCAGCGATTTCGAGCGACATTTCGGCGACGGAGGGCTCAAAATCCGACGATTTTGACGGCGATTTCAACGGAAAAAGCACGGAAAAAGCGATTATGAACGAAATAGACGCACAATCAACCAAAAATCACTAGAAATCAAAGCAAAAATTTGATTTTTGAAATCAAAATGAAATCACGTTTTCTTCGTTTGTTTTCACCGATGAAGGACCGACGAGACGCCGAGCGTGCGTTTTGAAAACCAATACAACATGTTCATCATCAATTACAAAGGCAAACAAACGATTATGGATCGAAACATAAGAAATTGTTTCTCAGGTCCTTCAAAAACATTCTTGTTTCGTCTCCAGATTCAATTCCTTTTGAGATCTCAAATCAAAGAATCATTTAACATATATTGATTCCAAACAATAGAGACCAGAAATTTTTGAAAACCCCAGATTGTAAGCATGAACGTGAAAGCCAGATCGAAACAAAAAATTCAAATTCCAAAGCAAAATTGAAAAAACGCAATCTATTCTCACACTCCTTCAACAAAAGCATTCAAGCCAAAGGAAATGAAATCGAAACATTATTTTCGAAACTGATTGAAACATATATTAAGTTCTCAAAAAAAATTCATCAGGAAATCTTATATCAAAAGGAAGATTCCAAAGAACAAACAACAGAGAAATTAAAAAACCCCGTTGAACTTATTTCATTTTCATGAAAAATCAAACCGAGACTCAATCCGAAAAAATCAAGGCAGAGGTATATGAATCGCTCTGATACCAAATGTTAGAAATATAGGCGATCTTATCATGCTAAACAACTAAATAGTATAAGATCAATGCGGAAAATTGAAGTAGGGATCACAAATACCTCCCGCCATTGACTTGTCTCCGAAGCAAGCGAGGACGAGCTCCGAGTCTCCAAACGAACGAATCCAAGCTAGCAAGCGAAACGAACTCCGAGTCTTTGTCCTTCGATCCTTCTCTCTCGAATCTGCGAGATGGTGTGCTTTCCTCAAGGTCGGAGCGGGTTCGGGGGACCAGACAATTTCACCGTGCGTCTCCCCTCCGGCCATCACGAGCTAAAAAAGGAAACGCATTCAATACGCAATAAGTGCGTATTAATTGGGCCGTTACGATATTAATGGCGCATTCAATACGCACTTATTGCGTATTAATTGAGCCGTCTGATATTAATGGACGGTTACAAAACCAAAAGCAATAATGTGGGTCATAAATAGAAATAATGGAATATTCATTGCTAAATTAAATATTCCAACAATAGCAACATTATAGCAACGGACTGATAGCAATACTTAAGCCTAGAAATAACAACAATTTACTCCATTTTTCTGCTAGCACACATGATAAATTTAAAATACATCGTTTAAGCTCTTTTGCTCCTTATTTCCACATATTCATTCTTAATCAGAATTGATCGTGGCAAGGGCGTTTAAAATATGAAAATCCCAACAAAATCAATCAAAAAGTTAAGGAAATACATAGCAGAATTAGGATTTATCATGAAGCTTCGAGAGTGGGGTACATTTAGACTAAAAATGATGGTTGATTTGGAATTTATTGATTTTTTCTCCTAACAGAGCGCTATAGATAGATGTCCAAAGCTACTTTCACCAACTTTGAAGAGCTATCAAAGCACTCAAAATTATAATTTATTGTTTGGCTGGGAAATTGTTATACTACTATTATATATCTTCTCTGAGATGTCAAGACTCAAGAATATAATATGTGTGCAAGTTGGTGGAATTTGGAAAAATCTGTATTGCTTGGTTAGGTTGGGAAATAAATATTATACATAATACCTTCTTCGGATGTTGAAGGTTAATCAGAATTCTAATTCCTTGTTTGTCTCATTTGTGATAGATTATTTATATTAATTACATGCTTTGGTGCATGAGAACAATTATAAATTATGTCTTACGATAAATAGCTTTTGATTTGAAACTTGATTATGTTGATGGATTATTGAATGTGAATTAATGTGTATCGAATGGCAACGAGGTCAAATTAAAATATGGATTCTTAAACCAAAATTCTACACAACATATATATATGCTGATGAAGCTGAACCAGATACAACCTAAGCGTTACCATACACTTAAAAGACCAAAAAGAAAAAAAAAAAAAAAAAAAAAGAAATAGCAATGTGATTCGTCGACTAAAGCCTCAAGAAAAAGGGAGTGAAATGAACTCAAATCCTCAGTTGTATAAAGCATTGCAATACATTAATATAATGACTAAACGCGAGCTAACATACTTCTTTTCTTTTGATAACCATTTCATTAATCAACCACCTAATATCTGGGGACGCTTTTTCATGATTCTATAATCAGGATTCAGACAACGTACTAGCCTAGATAGAGATTTTGCAACTAAGATGCCCCTTCCCTGAAGGTATTTTTTAAAAAAGGTTATATTCAACCTCAGTTTGTTCATTTGTAATTTAATTGGTGCACAGTTAGACCAAGTACCATTTGGATTGTTTTAAATGAGGACGATGTAATGTTTGATCCTTATAATATGCCTCATTTGGACCACGTTTCCCTTCTAAATGTTTTCCTTAGGTGGGAGAAGTAATCAAATCTAAATGTTCCATATTTGTTATATTTTCTTTTTAAAAAATTAATTATAGAATTTAAATAAAGATAATCTATTAACTTTTTTAAAAAAAAAAATAATAATTTTTATTTAAAAATCATCATTTAAAAAAAGTCAAATATGTCTAGATCTGATTATCTCTCTCTACTAAGCAAAGTGTAGTAGGGAGACTAGGTCCACCCTTATTTTAATTTTAGTTTCTATATTTTCAAACCATATGTTTCGATATTTCTCAAATTTCTTTTTGTTTAAAATGTTAGTCTCTTTAGTGTAGGTAATAAGAACCTGGAGTCCTGAACCATTTGTCTCTTATTAATTGACTAAAACTTATGATTTGAAATTAAAAGAACGAAAATCAAAATGAGGACAAATTATAGGGAGCCAAACATTGTATTAAGCCTTTTAAATTTTTTAGTAAGAACAATTTCATTATATATGGATTATTTTAGAAATTATATGTGGATGATCAATATTCAATTGCTATATGAACTTAAAGTTAGATGTATTATATATAGTACCTCAAATCTATCACGATATGGGTTGATCTGTATTTTGTTAGAGAAAATTAAGGTTACAACTTGACAAGTTGAAGAAGTTGTTCCCATATCAACTCTCATGAACAAACAACTTGCATATTTCTAATTAATGTCAGTTGCAACTTTTTTTTCACTGTTTCCATTAAAAAACTTAAATAAAGCAACTTACTTAAATAAAGCAACTTAACGATGTGTATCAATTAATTCTCTTGAGTTGGTTGAGATCATTAAGATCAGTTGTTGTGATGTTACCAGATAATTTAATTAGCATTATATTCTTTCTTTTTCTTTTTTGTACACAAGTTTAGGTAAGTTATGTGTCTGGAGCTCACTAGAGTCAAAACATACATCCAAACTCAAAGAGCGTTTTCAAATATACTTATAGATCACGAACCAACAAAATCCTCAATCAAAGATATTTGAACACATAACCTTATACTTATAAGCTAACTCATTTACCAATTACACCAACCTTTATTAGCTATTAGCATTATATTCTTAGGGCTGATTGAAGATAGCTTTCAAAAACTTTTTTTTCCATCTACATAAACTCAAATGATCAGATTTCGTATTTAAATGGTACAGCCCTTTCTTTCAAAGGCCAACACATGTTGATTAATATTTTAAGATATTATTAGTTTATATGCATTTTTCAAAACAAATAAGAAGTAAAAGGCATGTTTTATTCTATTTTCTATTTGTATGTTATTGGAGAAATATGATTGAATCATTATTTTAAAAAGCATACCTAAAATGGTGGAGAGAATTATTAAAATAATAGGTTACTTTACAAGCATAATTGTTAGTAATAAAAATATAATATTTTATGTCTCATTTTTTATTTTGCAGAACAAAATGTAACAAACATAATAAAAAGGGATTATGATTTTTTTTTTCAAAATCAAATTATAACCTTTTTATATTTTAGAACACACTACAGGCTTGGTTGGTATGAGGAGAGGGGAGGAAAAAATTTCGAGTTGAATTTAAGAAAATTAGAATAGAGTTAAAAAAATTTAATTAATTTTTCTTACTCTTTTATTTTACATCTTATTTTTACTAAAAATTTGTAACCCAACTACTCCATTTTTTTAATTTAACTCAAAAAAAAAAAAAAAAAAAAAAAAAAAAAAAAAACCCTCCCCTTTCCTCCCCTCCAAATCCCTCATACCAAACAAACTTTACCAAAACACAATTTGGAGCATGATGTTTATTTCATTTCTTTATTTTTCCAAATAAAAAAATAGTTTGAAAACAAGAAAACAAACAAGCTCTATGTTCTTCTAATCAACTAGTTCTAACATCCAAAAAAAGGGAAAATCCTGAAAAAAAAAATACAATTAAAAATAGGAAAAGATAGATTGGTACTGAATTTATCAAATCTCATGTCAGAACTAAAGTAGAAATCTACAATTTCCAACGTCGATCAAATTGCCTTAAGTTAAGTTATGAAACACAAAAGTGAAGTCGTGTAAAATCTGATGTTGTTAATATAGATACAGATGTTGTTATTAAAAATTTGGGATTTTGTTTAATTCTCATTGATTGTATTTTCTTGATTTTATTAATAGACAACCTGAGACCTAGGACTTTTATGGAGTTGCTTTATTATAAATTCTCATTTGTTCAATTGAGTCATAGAATTTGAATATGTATGTATTACGTTTGCTTGTGTATAATTTATGGGTTGAGGCTAGAGCGGAGCTCCCTTGTATTCTGATTCTTGTTATAGGTGCATGATCATTTTATCTCATGCATGTGTTGAATGAAAAACCTTAAATTGACTCTAATAGGTCTAATTTAAATAAGAGGCACATCACGTTGATGCAAAAGAAAATTTTCAAAAATTCACATTTTGGCGTCAAAATACAAAAGGTAAGATAAGATGTTACAATATTCAACTAAATATATTTATAAATATCGTTCTTAAATACTACTTCCTCATATTCTAATTATAAGACCTAGTTGATTTTTTCGGAGAGATTAAAGAAGCTAATTAAATTACTTTAAAGTATTTTTATTTTTATTTTTTCTTTAAACTATTTAGTTTGACTAATAAACTAACATATAATCTAAAAATACATAACATATGAAATGATTAAGTATTTTATTTAACTTTCTTAATTTTTTTATAAAAAAAATTAATTAGATCTTATAATTAAAACCAAAGATATATGGATGTCGAGAATTGGTTGTTTAAGGAAGGCGTATAGGTCCTTTCTTGCCATGACGTGATGATCTAGATGGCTAGTCTTATTCTAGAAATAAGAACTCCGAAAATGAGCTTTTTCCCAGCTACCAAAACATCATTCTTTTTTTTTTTTTTTTTTTCTTTTTTTAGTCATTTCAAAACGTCTATAATTATAATTTTAAATTTTAAAAAATAAAAGGTCCTTGACACATTATACGATACACGTCGGTCCTAAACTGAAATGGGTCTCTCAGGCCTACGCGGCCCAACTTGGGCCCTTCACTATACTTATAAAGGTTTCTTTTCGATGAATAACAGGGGGAAAAAAACAAACAAACAAACAAAACAAAAAAGTCCTTTACCGGAAAAAAAAAAAAAACAAAACAAAAAGGTTTCGAAAGTTTCGGGAATATGCGATTTTTGGTAACCCTCCTCATGTTAAATAGTTTTTGTGACAATTCAACGGTAGATTCGGCGAGGCGGTGCCACCCGCTCGCTCTTTATTTTATTTTATTATTATTTTTTTTAATTTTAATCTTCTTCTATGAAGTGTGTTTCGTTCCCAAAAGTCCCTTCTGATGTCTCCGAGAACCAGAAATATGTTTGATTCGGCGAATTAACTAGTTGCTGCGCCTCCAACTCCGTTTCGCTTCGTACTCCCGACATGTTTTGTTTTCTCTTCTCTGTGAAATAAACAGTAAGGAATCACACTCAATAATTGCCAATTTAGTTTAGGTATTTCCATATTCTTAGATTCACTGATGTCATTCTTTTCATTAGTGAAAAGAAAAATTGGATCTGTCGCTATTTTAATAAACAGTTGAATTTGAAGTTTTACTCTGTATTTGGTTTTGTTTCTCTAATCTTTCTTTTTTCTTTTCGTTTGGCAGCTACACATGAGTGAGTCAAATCAGGTTCACCAAACCTTCCTTTCGCGACTTGTTTCTTCCAAGCAGAAGGGGGGTGGAAGGAACCTCGAGGCATCGCCACAGGAAGATGCTTTGACTTTGTCTTTGGTAGGGAGTTAAGTTTTTCCAGTGAGATTTTTCTCGTGCTAGTTTCTATCAGAATAGAAAATTAATTTGATTATGTCTCCTACAAAAAAGGAAATTTAATAATCAGAAGAAACCTAAGATTTGTGCTTGTGATAATATTTACCGTTCCACCTAACGCGCCGTTCATTTCTTACCTCTTTGACGGGATTAGACTTCACCAGTTTCTTCATTGGTTTAACAGCCAGCCGCCCTACTTGGCGCTCACTTCCTAATTAAATTATTATTTCATTCTCCTTTTTGGCCACCTTCTAGTCTTATAAGTTGGATCGTAATAAGATTCTAGCCAATTCTATGGTTTTCTATTATTTACCAATATCCATTTGTAGCTTCCAACTTTGAATTCTCAATAGTTAAAATAAAAAATAAAAAATAAAAAAAGAACTGACTTTAGTAAGAATTGTCCATTTTTACCTGCTTGGCTTGATATGGCACCTGATATATCAATATTTTCTTGCATTAATACCTGATAACACTATTTCCTTGCATCTTTACCTGCTTAACTTGATGTGAGTCGTGACCGATTTCCTTGTATTAATATATATGCATCCAATGGAAAAAGATATTGGAAGATGAAAGCGCTAGAAGACCATTGACTGTTTTGCTATAAAATATCATATTGCATTTAGGAATTTCTTATCAGAAGCCATGATGGCTCTCTCTGAGATCTTCTCTCAACTTTGCACCAAGGCCGTAGTCCTGTTGGCTCTGCTTCTAATACAACTCATGCTCCTTACAAAGAAGCTCAGATCAGATACACGTCCAATTACTACCACCCAATATCTCAAACTCATCGAACGGAAGAACCCCACAACTTGTTTCACCAAGAGATTGAAGCAAGAAGATGCAGAGTGCAGGGTGTGCTTATCTGAATTCCAAGAAGGGGAAAAGGTGAGGAACTTGAAATGTAAACACACATTTCACAGAGATTGCTTGGACAAATGGTTGCAGCAATATTGGGCTACCTGCCCTCTTTGCAGGAACCAAATTCTGCCAGATGATATTGTGGCCAAGTATCGTGAGCTTCAGAATCAGGTAGAATCTGATGGGAATGATGAGCAGATTATGTTCTTGTTATCCGCTTTACATGGAGGAAGTTCTTTGCACAGATTTCTTTAGAACTTGTCTTCAAGATAAGAACCAAATTGAACTCTAGTTTCTTGTATTTTGTAGAGGGGCTACGTCTTCTCCTTTTGGGATCTTGCTGAATAACTTGGATATACCCTCTGCTGTATGTATATGTATGTATTTATGTGCACATGTTTCTTGTTTAAGATTATGATAAAAGAACTATCTCAATTTTCATTGTTCTGCTGCATATGCTATGATTAAAGTTCTTATTTGAGCTTACGTTTGGAATTTTGTAGTGGAGGAGACGATTCATGGGAGATATTTTGAAAAAAAGGTAGAGGTTTTAATTAATCTGGAGTCCCCATCAGAAGTAAAAAAATCCCAGGCAGATATTTTTATTGTGAGAAACTCTCTGCACGACCATCCCTTTTGAGGATTGATTTCCTGTGAAAGAACTGTCTAACCCCGTACGGATTTTCATCAAGAAGGAAGCTCAACTTGATCCTTGAGTACAAGGCAATAGGTACTAGTAATTCTAAGGGCATATTCTTTAATGCACTGGCGAAGTGTTAGGTAAGGTTGGGACGTTTGATGCTCAAAGCACCTCTTTTTTTTTTTTTTTTATTTTTTTTTTTTTTAGAGAGAAAATTTTGCCCACAAACCAAAATGGCCTGAAACAGATAGGAATTTATCTCTTGGATAGATGGAAGGAAAGACATGTTGGGTAGGGTATACTAAATTTGCAGAGCCAAGATATAAAGAGGAGGTCATGCAACTTAGAGAATCATATTTGTTATGGTTTCTCTCACTTAAGACAGAAACCATCAAGCCATCAAATAGCATTGGGGTTAGATACTGTCTTTTTTTTTTTTCCTTTGCAATCTGTTTTGTTTTATGAAATCTCTCATGAAGAACAGTCAATCATTACAGCCACAGTACTTGTCTCAAGTTTTGTTTTGTTTTACTGCTTTCTTTGTAAATTTTCACTGTCTCTCAATTTTCTTAGGGGTTGATATCATCGTCATTTAGTTTTGGTACATATAGTTTTCTTCGTTTGGTCTCCAAAACTTCATAAAGATTTTGTCTGAGCTTAAATACCGATGCCAAAATCAAAACTTGTTGATACCAAATTCTCATAAAATTATAGGAAATTAATTATTTGAAAATTCAGGACCAAAATCAAGGAATTAATGATAGTATTAACATTTTTCTTGCCAAGTGTAGTGACCCTAGGAATTAGCAAATTGTTAATGACTTGTGTGTAGAGTGTAGTGCATGAATAATGAGATCAATGAGGAAAGTAATAAGACTTTTGGAAACAATTGATAGTGACAATTAGAGGCAGATCATAGAGCAAATATGGGTAATCAATATTCAATAATGACAAAGCGCAGGGGTAGGTATTCAATTTTTAAAGGACCTGCTAAAGCAAGCATGCGTGGATCTATTTCAAACGTCGTACTTTATATAATTGGTGTAATGTCGTCTACATGCACTCACTTGCCTTGTGTAAAGCTAAAAGCAATAAGAGTCTGCTGGTCAAAAAAGCAATAAGATTCTTCTTACCATACAATTCCATTATTGAAATGTGGGGAAAGGCATCATCCCTAGAAGAATTGAGGCACTCACGGACAACAAAGTCCCTCGCTGGTGCCCACGGGAGAGATTCGCGCAAATTATTTCTGATTTATTTTATTTTATTTTTTGGGAGCTGATGAATGATGGTTGATTCGCTTTTATTAACACTGTTTTGTATGGGTTTTTTTTTAAAAAAAAAAAAATACTTCATATATTCTTACGTATAAATTGAAAATCTGTATGCTTTATATTATTTAGGGTTTAAACTTCTCATGTTGTATGAGAAGAAGAAGATTCCTACACACATATGAAATGGTGGGACCCATATATATATATATATATATATATATATAAAGGGTTTAAAATTCTCATGTTGCATGAGAAGAAGAAGAAGATTTACACACACACGTGAAAATCGTATGACTCACATATATATATAATGCTCATTATATATATATATATATATATAGGTCTCATCATTTCATGTGTGTGTAACATGAGAATACACTTCTCCTATAACATGAGAACTGTTTTTCCCTATATTATATAATGCTCATTATATATATGTGGGTGCCACCATTTCATATGTGTGTGACATGAGAATACATTTCTCCTACAATATGAGAAGTGTTTTTCCCTATTACTATGCTCTTAAATATAAGATAGTTGATTTTTTTTTTTTTTTTTGAAAAATTAAGGATGCTAATTAATTACTTTCGACTGTTTTTATTTTTTTTCTCTAAATTAATTTGACGGACTTATAAATTGAGATATAATCTAATGATATATAACATATGATATGATTAAGTAATTTATTTAGGTTCTTTAATATATCCTAAAAAAGTCAACTAAATCTTATATTTAGGATTAGAAAGACTGAAGGAGTACTTTCTTTTCAAGCAAATTTATACTTTATACTTTTTTAAAAAAAAAAATTGAAGAATGTTAAAATTATTTAAATTTCAATGAAAAATTATAATTATTTCATCGAATTTCATTTTTATATCAGTTTTATCCAGTCAAAAAAGCAAAGCAACAGTTTATTTAGTTTTATGTCATGAAACTCATCATGTTATATAAACTAGGAAAATAGAGAGTACTAATGATTTTACCGCTCACAAATAAGTGTGTTTTCCGGATTTTGAATTTATGTTATCCCCCTTACTAATTTGAAATCGCTTAACATAGCAACCAATAGCTTGCTAGTGTCCTTTTTTATATTTAAAATTAAGAATAAAAATTATATGTTTTAACTTATATACTTAAGCTTCTTTCACAATACACACCCACACGCTTCAGCTACTTACTTCAAAGCATATTAGTACAATTATTACCAAAAAAAAAACTATAAATAATTAAAAGTTTGATAAAAAAAATAAATAAATAATAAAAAAATTTATTTTGAAGATACGACTGAGATCTCAACTTTTTTATAGTATTTTATCCAACCTCCGTGATTTTAGTATTGCCAGATTTTCAAATGTTCACAAACGCTAGCTTCTCCCCTATGCCATGTCCAACAGAGACAGAATCTATAATCTTATTGCTTGACCGTGACGCTTGTGATATTTTGAATATTTTCATCAAGTGAGAGTTTGTTCAAGAGAAAATCATACATTATTTTATGTAAGAAAATTAAATTTAAAAAGTCTTAAATTTTTTAACTAACAAATGACGCGGCTTAATTTGCAAATATTAAATCTTGACTAGTAAAAAAATATTAAATTTGAATTATAATTATGAAGGTTTGACCTGTAAATGTGAATTTCTTTCGAACTTTTTTGTATCTAGTTTTCTTACTTGAAACTTTTCGATAACTTTTCTTTGTTCAATTGTATTTTAGGTCATTTAAATTTTTTTATTATTTTCAAATTTTTGTTTCAATATGAAGATGGGATATCACCTAGAGGGGAGTGAATAGGTGATCTTAAAAACTTTTCGCGACTCGCGCACGAGCACAAATAAAATAGAGACAGAGAAAGGAAAAAGAAACAAAACAATTTATACTAGTTTGATCTAACACTTCGACCTACATCCAATCCCCAAGCACACCTTAGGATTTCCACTAACTTTTCAAATACGAATACAATTACACACTCTGTAACTTAGGATTATCCTTTCACACTCGGACTTATTTCCCCTTACAAGTTGTAATCGTACACCCACACTTAAAGTTCCACAACCTTAAGTCTTAACAACTAAGTAAGTACTCAAATAAGTGTTTAAACTCCTCACTGAGCAAATGTAAATTAATCACTGAAGTACACAGAAAATATCGAGGATATTAATGAAACAATAAATAGCATATGAGTCGAATTGAATGCGCAGAATTACAGTAGTTGGCGGAATTGAATGTGGTGAGCATATATAGTGATCTTACATTAATGTCGTTATGAAGCTTTGTAAACTAGTCGTTGAGTCTCTACGTAATTCCGTTGGGCACGGTTGATTTCCGTTGAGCATATTCGACCTTTGTTTCATTAAATGCATTCGCCGTTGACTGTACTTGTGCAGAGAGTGACTCAGAATGAGTATGCCTCGAAAGAATGTTTTCGTCTGTCACGAGCTTTTGTTCCGATTGTTGGCTCTGTTTCTGGGATGCATTTAATGCTACTGACACGTAAGATTGCTTTTCGCTCAAACTCAAATTAAACATGATTAATCAACTGAAACTCATTCAAAAAAATGATTAAAGATGATTCAAATAAGTTTGGGTATGATCAAGATATTTTGAAAATCGATTAGCGATACTGTAAAAATGATAGAGATGTTAAGAACATATTCTCGAGAATCTCTTATATCATTCTCGAGTAGTCTTAGTAAGAAAAGCCTTTACAAATGACATCTCCCGATAATACTCGAGAGTCAAGTTATAAATACTTGAGAATGATATGATCCGAGAGAGCTTTTAACATAAGGAATTAAACATACTCGATAATCTAAATATCAATAATTGAGAATGACACGAACCGAGAGCATGTAACATGTTAAACCAAACATTCTCGAGAATTATCTTACCTATTCTCAAGTACCATTCTCGAGAATCACTTACTCATTCTCGAGAATTGTTCTAGTGAGAAGAGAAATATTGAAGGTGAACAAAATATATACTCTAGAATCAAGAAGCCATTCTCGAGAGTCATATCAGAAAATGCTTGCCATAGAGAATCTATCAGAGCATACTCGAGAATACTTTACCCATTCTTGAGAATTGTTACCTGAAACACTAAGGTAGAAACATTAGATCGTTGATTCTCGAGTACCACTTCATGGTGCTTGAGAGCTACTTACCCATTCTCGAGAATCCTTACCATATACTTGAGAATCGTTTACTCACAAAGATGCAAAACAAGTTAAATCTTATTCAAAACCTTTTAAGCCTTGTTATCATCAAAACACTAGGAGCTAACACAATATATATTAAAAAACGATGAGATATTTTTTATTAAAAAAAAAAAAAGAAAAGAAAAGAAGAAGAAATGAGTCATTAAAAAAAGGTAAACTATTCTTTCAAGTGGCAAAGCCAAAATTTTATGTTTGTGTCCGTACAATTAGTGAGGAGGTTTGAGGATTTGAGGGCAACACCCTTGAATTTTTTTTTTTTTTTTAAGGAAAGTTTTAAATGCATTAAAAAAAAAAAAGAATATAGACAAGAAAAAAAAAATTTCAACTTAACATAAAAAAATAATAATCAAGAGTCATATTGATAACACTTGTAACTGTACCAAAATGGGAACCCCGCTAACGTCTCCGATCACTTTAAGGTTGACTCTTGGTTTAAACATTTTCAAGTTAGTATTTCACCGCGAGCAATTCTTTCAACTATTAGCTCACATTGATTCATTTGAAGAATTTCTTTCCGCTTGTATGAATCCCCCACAATAGTAGCCATCTTTTGAAGCATGTCAAAAAAATTCTTGAATCTTTTTGTGATGTTTTGCAACCTTCATAAGTGCCAATTGCAATAGAAGAGCACACAAATTTTTAAATTATGACTACACATAATTTTTTTTTTTCATTTATTTTAAAAAAGAAAACAGAATTTGTGTCTGCACTTGCACACACTTGCACCAACATGGCTCCGCCACTTATTCTTTCTTTAAAAACTTTTAATCCATTAATAAAGATAATGAATTAGAGGGAAAGGTCCTTCCCTTTTTGGCCAGTTGTGGGAGAGGAGAGATTCGAAGATTTTTAGGTTCAAGTATACGTTTTTTTTTTTTTTTTTTTTTTTTTTTTTTTTTTTTTTTTGCATCAAATTTCATTCTAATCCCTTAAATGAAGTGCATTTTCATGATTTTTTTTTTAAAAAAATTACATGATTTAAAATATACAAATAATATATTGAAAAGATTAAAATTCACATCTTATGAGTAGATTCCTCGGGAAGTGATTTTGGTAGCCTGTTTTTAATATGTGTTGCAGGGAGTTTGTGCTTGTTTGGGTTTGTGGTAGAATCGCTTCTTCCAATATGATTTACGATATACAAGATAAATATATTAGAGGAGTTTTGTTTTAATTTGCATGAATATACTTCTTGAATGTCAACTTAAATAGGCATCATGTGGATCATGGTAGATGCTTTCGCTCTTTTCTTGTCTGCTTCTCATTGTTTGTTGTCTTCTGTTGATGCATACTACAATGTTCTATAATCTTTTGCGTGTTCGTTTTCTTTTCCTAATTCTTTTTGTTTTTATTTAATTATTTTAATGTAGACTCGGTTTGCTTATGGTTCAATAAAATCTCTTGTTGGCAAAAAAAATATAGTGAAAAGATTAAATTTAAACATGCAATGTATTTAATTGCAAAGTTATCATTTAAATTTTATGAGCAAGCATTTTTTGTTAACTCTATTATAAGAAAAGAAATATCTACTTTTCTTCTTATATTGAAGGTTAAATTTCTGAGTATAAGAAAATGTAGTAAGGTAATAGTTACTCCCTCTGATCCTTTATTATAAGATACTAACTAATAATTCTAAAAAAAAATAATAGTTAAAGTCAATAAAGTTGTCCTACAATTTAAGTAACTTCTAATATTACCCCTATTAATTGCGTTAAACTCTAAATTATACTAATTATTCTCTCACCCACTAGCCTTATTAATTATGAACATACATGGAAAAAAATAATTAATGCGCTTTGAAAACAAGAAAGTGCCTTATAAAAATGACCAAATACAATTATTAGTTGGTACCTTATAATAAAGATCAGAAGGAGTATATTACTTGTACTCCCTTTGGTCCTAATTATAAGACATATTTAACCGATTTTGGGGATATTAAAAAGATG
Source organism: Acacia acuminata (assembly GCA_019022655.1). Lineage (NCBI taxonomy): Eukaryota > Viridiplantae > Streptophyta > Magnoliopsida > Fabales > Fabaceae > Acacia > Acacia acuminata. The sequence continues at coordinate 1,842,456 of JAFJYI010000042.1, read as the reverse complement.
AGTTAAATTAGTTGATTTTATTCATTTTCCTAAAATACCTTTATATAAATTAAGAATGACATAAGTGAAAATGAATCAACAGCCCATGTCACATACTTTGCCGACATAGAATTTTCTTTTCCACAAGCTTTCTAATTAAAATAATGGTCTTACTATTATACATATATGTGTGTATATATATATACATATAGATCTATACATACACACACACGCACACATATTGTGTGTATCTACACACATATATATTGATAGACACACACACAGATATACATATATGTACACACTCACACTCACACACACAGATATACATACATACATACATACATACATACATACATATAGACACACACACTCAAACACAGAGATGTATGTGTGTGTGTGTGTGTGTGTGTGTCTATACTCACCAAAAACCAAACACATTTGAGAGAATAAAATATAGGTATTTTAGAAAGAAATTGATAAAAATTAAAATGTTGTCATATAATTAAGACCAAAACAAACTTCCAAATATTATCTTATAATTAAGACCGGATGAAGTATAACTTTTAATTTATGCATCTACGGAGAAGGTATAAAGGGGACTAGAACGGTTGAAGGTTTCAATTAATAGTATTAAACATAAAAACTATTTTTGGACGTTTCCCTCTTAAGAATTTCCTAATATAGAACTGAATTTTTATTTTCTTGAAGAGACAATATGGCGTTGAAGATTATGTGAACAATAGAAACGGGCTATCAAATATATTTGTAGTTTTTTTACCTTTCGTATATATTAAGATGAAAGAAACGTTCAAATATATCATACTTCTTCATGCCTGATAAAAAATAAATATTATCATATATTTATATATTACAAATGTAAACAATTTTTTTGCTTTGAACACTTATACAATAAACGCACGCGTATTTTGTGGGTTCTCAATTCTGTGCTAGTTATATATATTTGTGTATAGGCCATTTGCAACAAGAAATTCTATATTTACAACAACTAATTCATATTTTAACAACAACTTTTGAAAACCCGGATTTTTTCAATTCTCGAGGTCCAAGGGAACAAAAAATTCTATATTTACAAATCTCATATAAAGACGGTTGAATTATTCAAATTCTAATTTAGGTTATTAAACTTAACAAATTATTAATTAAGTTATGTGACACAATTAGGGATTTAGAATTTGATTATTAAACTTAAACTTAACCAATTATTAATTAGATCATGATTTATTTTTAAATGCCATTACTTTGGGGAGCAGGTAACGACCATGTAACAAGGTAGGTACTGCTTTGTTGACTTTTATGAAACGTCAATTCTTAATTTTTAAGCTGGTGTCATCAGAATGATTTTATCACAATAATGCTTTTTTTTTTTTTTCTTTTTACATCAGAATGATTTTTTTAGCGATTGTTTGAATTAGCTCGCGTATGTGAACATTTGAATCTGGCAATACTAAAATCACGGAGGTTAAATAAAATAGTAGAAGAAAAAATTGAGATCTCAGTCTTATGCACTTATAATATTTGCTTCCAATTAAACTGAGACATTTGTATATTCTGAATTCATAACGTATCTTCAAAATAATCTTTTTTTATCAAACTGTTAATTATTATAGATTTTGTTTTTTGGGTAATAATTGTACTAATCTGATTTGAAGCAAGTAGCTGAAGCGTGTGTGTGTGTGTCTTGTAAAAAAAAAAAAAGCTCAAGTACATAAGTTAAAACATAATTTTTATTCTTAATTTATATATATATATATATATATATATAAAGTATACTTTTAGTCCCTTAAGTTTACATCAAGTATACTTTTGGTCCCTTAACTTTGTAAAGCATACTTTTGGTCCCCATAATTCTAACACCGTTAGTTTGCTAACGGAAAACGCCGACACAAAAGCTCAAATGATGACTCGAAAAATTAAGTGATGATCGTGTATTTAGATATTATTAATATTAAATTTAAAATATCTGTATTTAAAAAAAAAAAAAAACCTGATAAGAAAATGGCAAATGAATCGTCTTCTCCACCTTCTGAGCACAAAAAAAAAAAAAAAAAAAAAAAAAAAAAAAAAAAAAAAAAAAAAAAAAAAAAAATCATCTTCTCCACCTCAACAACACGCATCCGAACCCGACTTCACCTCTACTTCCATTCGGCCATTCCCCAAGCATCATCGACGGAGTTAAGGGTTGAGATTCACTCACTTTTTCCCTAAGTTAGGTATGTGATACGATTCACTAACTTTCGGTGGATAACGATTCATGGAAGACATCATCGTCGATCGAGTTAAGGCTTGAGATTAAGGTGAGATTTTTTTCCATTGCGCCAAATATTTGAAACTTTCTATTGGGTCTGTGTAGGAAATGCTATAATTTTTGCTGTTGGTGATAATTTTTTTTGGTTGAATCTTTTTTTCTCCTTGGGTATGTGATACGATTCACTCACTTTCTAAGTGGATAACGGTTGTGGAAGACAAAGATCATCGACAAAGTTAAGGTGATATTTTTTTCTATTGCGCCAAATCGTTGAAATCATTTGTTGGGTCTATGTGGGACATGCTATAGCACCTCCCAGTTCTCATATTCTACTTCCAATCCTGACATTAAGGTGAAATCCCTTCCCAAATCTTCACTTCAGTTATCGTAATCACCAAGTCCCAAAGCCTATTTGTCTTTAATGCCTGCTTAGCTTATTGATTACCTCTGATGCTACTTCCATTGGATTCTCAATTTCAAGTATAGTGCCGTTACTCTGAAATTTGCTATTGGTGATAATTTTTTTGGTTGAATCTTTTTTTTTTTCCAGTTGGGTATGTGATACGATTCACTTACTTTCGGTTGTTCTGTGTATTTGTTTCAATTGTTCAAGCCCAGGCTTGCTAATTTATATGCCAAAGAAATAAGTCAATTAGTCTAAATGCAGCTAGGACTAAATAGAACAAACCCATCAACAAAGTTTCACCAACTCACGCAATGTGGTGTAAAGCAAGAGAAAATTAAGTGTTTGCAAGTTTCCCATAATAAATTCTGGTTGCATTACATGTTTTCAAGAGAAGAATCAAAGTACCAAAATTTAACTTCTGGAACATTTATGGTCTGAAATATAAGAAGATCATAGAGGAAATTTAAACATTAAAAGCAATTGTCCTGAAAATGACTAAAGTATAAATGAAAATAAATCCAAATTAAAACATGATCTTCCTTGGAGACAAAAGCAAGAAGAATAAATGCTATCTTGTAGCATTTGGTTGACTTGATGTTGCATCAATTGGCTGGCTTGGTGTTGTTGCTTTCCATTGTCAAGCTTCATGAGTTGATGTCCCCTACATCAAAATTTATAAAGCTACTAAAGGCAAGTTTATAATCAATCAAAACTTAAAATTGAAGTGAAAGATTTTACCTCACCTAGATGCACACTTGTTTGTGTGTTCATTGTGGCAGTCAATACACTAGGCTGAGTGTTTCTTGAATTTGTTTGAATATCATGACTTCTAGTGTTGCTTGAATCCTTACAACTTCTTTTGTTGTGGCCAATAGTGCCACAATTTGAACATTTTGCTGCAAAACCAGTTCTACTCATCTTAGATTTTCCTTTCTTTTCTTCATTTGGATCCTTTTTTCTCGACATTCGTGGTCTACCAATAGTCTTTCTATATGTTGGTGGAAGTACATCTGGATATTCTGTTGTTGTCCATAAGTTGGCGCCATTTGTAAGAAAAATGATAGGTTCGTAACATGCTTGATAAGCCTCTTTTCTATAATACATGGACACATAATCTTCTGGGTTCTTTGACCACCAATATATGCAACTTATGCTATGAGCACAAGGGATGCCACTTAATGACCACTTTCTACAATTTCTTTAACTTTTAGATCAAGTGCAAATCTCTCATGTCCATCATGAACCTCAAACTTTTCATCTCCAGCCCAAGAAGGTAACCATCTACCACTATCCTTAGCCTCTCTTTCAAATCTCTTTTTAATATTTGGAAGAATTGAACCTTGAAAGCTATTCATTTTAGTTCTATTTGCAGCCCACCTATTCATGAAATAAATCCTAAGATCCTCCAACATTGACACAATTGGTTTTTCTCTTGCATCAAGAATGACACTATTGAAAGCTTCACTCATATTATTTACTAATACATCACACTTTGGTTCAAAGGAAAATCGAGACTTACTCCAAAATCTGGGAGGAATTTTGATGAGATACTTATATGCATCATCATTAATTTTCTGAATATCCTTCATTGCTTTTTCCCATGCATGCGGGTAGGTAGCTTTGGCTGCCTTCCACATCTTTTCTTTCAGATTTGTTCCTGGGAATCGCTTTCTAAAGTTGTTGTAGAGGTGCCGAACACAAAATCGATGATCTACTCCAGGTAAGAGCTCATCAAAGGTAGGTAAAAGACCCTATAAAATCATTACAATATTATATTTAAATACTATATGTTAAATACAAAGTTAAAGAAGTAGACAAAGAATGAAATTTTACCTTTTGTTGGTCTGTAATAAAGGTATAGGACTTGCATTTATTTGTCCCACCGAGGTCTTCAATCAAATTAGATAGAAACCAAGTCCAAGAATCTTTGGTCTCTGCCTCTACAACAATAGCAATAGGGAGCATTTGCTCATTAGGATCTCTCCCAACCGCAGCCAATAATTGGCATTTATATGGCCCCTTAAGAAAACATCCATCCAACCCAATAATTGGTCTGCAAGTGAAGAAACTCTTCTTACAAGCCTCAAAGCATATATATAGCCTTCCAAATTTGGGGAGCATGTTTCTAGATGGCAATAAAGCATCAAGCTCTGTATCATAGTCGGGTGGCCTATCTACTTTTAACAACACTGTAGAATGAGGATTAGACCTTTTTAGCTCATGACAATAGTCATACAACCGTCGAAATTGTTCTTGGAAAGACCCATGAAGGTGATTCAATGCTTCTTTTTTTGCTTTAGAAGCTGCTACCTTTGAGACATTTACATTCCACTTTCTCTTAGATCTTTCAACAATATCTTTTAATTTATACTTGGGATTTTCTTTCACAGTTTTTTGAATATTACTACTCAGCCATTTGGATTTTAACAATTTATTATTCATCTCCCTGCTGCATGTATGCTTGTCATTGATCATCCTTAATTGCCATGTTTCTTCTCCCTTTAACTTTGCACAATATGCTTTCCAATCACGACCGCTTGCACCTTGCTCTAATCCTTTTCTTATCATTTTTAATAAACTTAAGGCCTTTTCCAATATGCACAAGATATGAGGTTATGGCTTCTTTAAAATCCTCTTTGGTGTTATAAAGGGTTCCTGCCTTCCACTTGTATTCACTCATATTTTTTAACATCCTATGTAATGGAAACATATTCCTAATACATCTATCTCCTTCATTTTCATCTCTAGCTTCTTCCTCAACATCAAGACTTTCTGAATCTTCACTCTCATCATCTTCATTTGAATTTTCTCTACATTGCATACTTGACCACCTCAATGTCACCTTCATCCACTTCTTCACTATCATTAAAGTCAGTATTCAAGGCACTATCTTCATCACTATTGTTCCCCATCTTTGATGTAAACTTTTGAATCTATACATAAGTCCAAATTGCATAAGAAAGCAAGAAATTAGAACACTTGACAACAACTTTGATTATATATCAATTTGAAGGATAGTCTCTTGTTTTTGTCTTTTTTTTTTTTTTTTTTTTTTTGTATTTGTTGATGCAATTCAGATTTTGAGGTTTGCATTAAACAAAATTTTGTTCATGGATTGTGTTTGGGTTGAACAGTTTGATATTTGTATATTGTGCCTAGCCTAGGAACATTATTGTTGATGCTGGATGAAACTCAATTAAACAACGAAAAACAGGTAGGCATCGTCTGAGGAAACAACTCTGATTATATAGCAATTTGAAGGGTAGTCTCTTGTTTTTGTCTTTTTTTGTTGATGTAATTCAGATTTTGAGGTTTGTATTAAACAAAATTTTGTTCATGGATTGTGTCTGGGGTTGAACAGTTTGATATTTGTATATTGTGCCTAGCCTATGAACATTATTGTTGATGCTGGATGAAACTCAATTAAACAAAGAAAAACATGCAGGCATTGTCACGTTTCCCTATCGCAATCACTAACTATCAGAATCATTTGATTGGGACCCAATAGTATGTTATAATTAGGGAAGCGTTTCGTTTGGGAGATCGATCGGGAAGCATGATCGGGAAACATGAAGGTGCGATGACAGATTTTGAGGTTCATATGGATCTTCTCTTTAGAGAATGAAAGGCGCTAGGGTATGTTCTAATATAGCTTTCTGTTTATAATTTTTTTACTTGGCTGATGGTTAAAAAAAAATATTTGCAGGAGAAAAGATATAAAAAGCAAAACCAAAGGAGCCAATCTGCAGAGAAATTGGAATACGCACCTGACTTGTGGCTGTAGAGAAGATACACACCAAACTACCAATCTACCAAAAGATACGCACCAGACCTGTGGCTATAGATGTGATACGTTGAAGATGAAGAACAATTCATAGTTGAGAGAGATTTTTCTTCTTTTTTCATAAGTTTATAACAATCAAGGTTTTGATATCTAGGGTTTCAAGTTTTCAGAATTTTTAAAATATACTATATTTTAAATTTAATATTAATAATATCTAAATACACAATCATCACTTAATTTTTCGAGTCATCATTTGAGCTTGTCAGTGTCGGCGTTTTCCGTTAGCAAACTAACGGTGTTAGAATTATGGGGACCAAAAGTATGCTTTACAAAGTTAAGGGACCAAAAGTATACTTGATGTAAACTTAAGGGACTAAAAGTATACTTTAGCCATATATATATATATATATATATATAAAGACACTAGCAAACCATTGGTTGATATGATAAGTGATTTTAAGTTAGCTAGGATGATAACTTAGATTCAGAATCTGGAAAGTACACTTATTTGTGTGTGGTAAAAATCATTAGTGCTCTCGATTTTCATAGTCTATATAATATGATGAGTTTCGTGACATAAAAATAAATAAACTGTTGCTTTGCTCTTTTGACTGGATAAAACTGATATAAAAATGAAATTCGATGAAATAATTATAATTTTTCATTGAAATTTAAATAATTTTAACATTGTTCAATTGTTTTGTTTTAAGTATAAAATATAAAATTGCTTGAAAAGAAAGTACTTCTTCTTGTCCTAAATACAAGATCTAGTTGGCTTTTTTGGAAAAGATTAATGAAACTAAATAAATTACTTAATTATATCATATGTTATATATCATTAGATTATATATAAGTTTATAAGTTTGTTAAATTAGTTAGAAGCAAAAAAATAAAAACACTCGAAAGTAATTTAATTTACTTCTTTAATTTTTTTAAAAAAATTAACCGAGTCTTATATTTAAGAATATAAGTAGTATAAAGTATACAAATTTTCGATTTATACATAAGAATATTTGAAACATTTTAAAAAAAAATAAAAACAGTGTTAATGGAAAAAATAAAAAATAAAATCAATCAGAAATTATGTGCCGTGAGCACCAGAGGGACTTTGTTGCCCGTGAGTGCATCAATTCTTCAAGGGATGATGCCTTTCCCACACTTCAATAAATTAATGAAGAAGCTTATGCCACTAAGGTCACATATATCAATATATAGCTTTTAAAAATGGGAAAATTATAATAAAGTACCTAACAAAAAATAATATTTGTTAAGAATGACCATAAAAATGATAATTATTTTGAAGGACTAGAAATTAGAATATTAAAATAGAAAGACTAAATTTCCCTTAGCTAGATTTTTTATATTCTTTCTAATTAAATCAAAATCTGGAGTGATAGATGGATAATGACAATTAGAGACTAAATTAGAATCGCTTAAGTTAGCGTCTTTACTACACCGAAATCGCCTCCCAATTACAATTTCTGTCTCTCTTATGAACTTCATGGAGAGGTAAAGAAGCAAAGACATAGCCGTGTATTAGAGACCTTCATATTTGATTTTCGATCTTCATCCTCCACCATCTTACCTTCTCTCCAACTCTGTTGCCGACGACCTGCTACCATCCCAACTCCTAAGTCCGGGCTTCAATAAGATTTTAAGGAGTTGTGACATTTCTCAAATTAAAGGTAGCCATGGACACTTTCGAGAGAGGAACGATCGACGTTTTCACTTCGCATCACCTCTATCAACTCCACATTAACGTGGCAACCTTCATTCTCATCCTCGTCGGGGAGCTTCCTTTGCTAATTTAAAGATTTTAAATAAAGACAACCCATTTAACTCGGCCTACTCTCGTCTTTCCGTCTCTTATCTATAATCATATTGTTCATAAACCCTAAATAACTAAATTCATATCGTTCAATTCATATTATTCAGCAAAACAAAGCCACTTGTTTTTTTTTTTTTTTTTTTTTTTTTTGCAAATCAAAGATAATCCCCTCAATTTGCAGATCAAACCGTCACTATCATGAGATGAAACGCTTTAGCAATTACACTTCAATGGCTATATATAATATAAACTCCAAAGGAAACTATTTCCTTCATTCACCACTCTGAGTTATATATTTCATATTATCAACATAAAACTTATAAATGTCCAGGCATGAGTATACTCAGTTCCTGATCAGAAATTTTTTCGGTTTTTCCATCATCTCTCTCCATGGTTTTCTCAAAATGTATAAGATTTGGAGGAGAATGAGTAATCACTCTAGATTCTCATTTAATTAGAAAGAATATAGGAAATCGACACATGGCAATTTAGTCTTTCTATTTTAATTTAATGTTTTAATTTCTCGTCTTTCAAAAAATTACCATTTTAGTGGTCTTTCTTAACAAATATTATTTTTTTAGGTCCTTCATTATAATTTTTCCTTAAAAACATATATTATTAATTAATTAAAATAGAAATATAATAACAATTTGCTTCAAATATATTTCAAGTTTAAATAATTGAAATTAAATCTATCAAAATTCATATTGTATCATACTCAATAAAGAAATTTCTTTGAAGTTATATATAAAGTCACTAAATATAATAATTAAGAAACTAACATGAGTTTAAGAATGGGCTAGATTTTATAAGAATATAAGAAATACAAAAAAAAAAAAAAAAAAAAACCCAATGAAGTTGCACTTTCAATTGAGTTTATAGTTAACATGAGTTTGAGAATAAGTTAATTTGTAAGTCAGAAATGTAAAAACATTGAATTTAAAGAGTTAATTCATGGGTTTAATAACAATGGTACTCCTTCTTATCTATAATGGGCCTTTTAGGTTAACGGTAAGAGCGGTGGCTTAAAAGCTATCTAACTTTAAAAAAGCTCGGTAGGAAAAAAGCTCGGTTAGCGGTAGGAGCGGTGGCTTAAAAGTTAATTCATGGGTCTATAAATAATGATTTGTGTTTAGATTGATGGTGGTAGAAGTGGCGGGGCCCATGTCAAAAAGCTGAGAGCTTTTTGGAAAAAGCTTTCTGGTGGAGCTTTTTCCTTAACGGGCATTATGAGGTTTTTGAGCTTTAAGTCCAGTGACCTTAAAGCTCAACCCAAATAGACCCAAAATCAGTTGGTAACATTATCAGACTTTTTTTTCAAAATTACAACTCTTAACGCTCCTAATGCTGCACTCCAAATAGGCCCAATATAAGAGTCTGTTTGGATCCTCTTTTTTAAGCTAAATCCTACTTTTAAGTTAAAGCTAAAAAAAAAGAGTTTTTTAATTAAAAAAAAAAAAAGTAAAAGTTGTTTGATGATTATATAAATTTTTTTGCTTAAAAGGTAATAAAAACTAAAATTAAAAATGAAAAAAAAAAAATTAGATAAACAACACTCTCCCTTAAACCCCAATAATAATCACTCATTGCTTTACTCTAGGAAATTAGTTGTGTAATACCCTAAAATTCATATTCATTATAAACATTATATTTTGGTAAATAATACCTATTGAAAATAGGTGAATATGTGGTCTCAAAATTTTGTAGCTTATTTAATTTAATTTAGGGAATTTTCTCCTATAATCAAATAGGCCAAAGGCCCAAAATTTCAAATTTTCATTTAGGGATCATAAATTGCCCTATAATTATTAATGGTGCATATATGACCATAGAAAACCAAAAAGTTGTGAGAAAATACTTAAACCAATTAGAGAAAATTACCAACAATTGGTAGATAATTAAATCTACATTAATTAAATTAATTGCATAGACTTTCATAATTAAATTAGAGGCATGTTTTAGAGGCATAATTAAGGATGTATTACCTTAACTAAGAACCAATAGCTAATAAAGGACTAAGATTAGCATGGAAGTGGTTACTAATGATCATGATTAATATTATAACCAATCAAATAAGCCTAATAATATTTAAAACACCTTGTTGGGAATAATTAGTCAAAGATTAATTTAACCCTCCCTAATTTCTATAAGGGGTGAAATTCATGAACAATTATAGATCAAGAGATTTAAAATATAAGGTAAGAGCACATGTGTTATAAGGTAAAAATCTACAATAGTAAGTAGGATTTTTCTACACAAATGAAGAGCCAAGATTTAATTTCATAAAGCTAAATCTAAAGACCCTAATTAAACCTCTTAAAGCATAATCCATGAGAAAGGAGTTTGACCAATGAGAGGCTTTAGGAGGTAATTGTGTGACATACATAAAACACAACTCAAGAGTGCATGAAAGAGGGGGTGCCACGGTTTCAATGAGGAAAGAGCAAGAATGAATTGCCAAAGAATCTAGATATTTGCCTAATGAACATGTGTTACAAAATTAAAGTCAAATAGCCTTGTTGGCACAATGAGAGTCAAGTGTTCCAAAGATAATATCTCAAGTAATTAAGCCAATAAAAGTGAAATAATATTTGCCTAATTGAACACTAATTCTCATAATTAGTTCATAAATCAATCAATCAATCAATTATTATAAAAAACAATTAAAGGTTTAATTCAAACAAAGACACATATTAAAATTGGGATAAAGTGTCATCATAATTTTTACCCAACTTATACAATTAATTCTAAAATGATGGGAAGGCAATTAGAGACTTCTAATTAAGTCATGATGTTCAAAGTAAAGAGGCTAATAAAGAGACTTAGATAAACCCTATAGTTAAAACTATTCTTGCTTAGTTAACTATCACTTTGCATCTAGTTACAAAGGATACTTAGAGTAACTAATTTGATCATAAAGATCAACCCCAAAAGTCTTCTTGCACTTGGTAACTATTAAGCCAACAATGAAAGAGAAGAAGAGTTGGAGAAGAATCTAAACACACACTGCATCTATTAAGCCAACAATGAAAGAGAAGAAGCAAAGTTATAAAATCTAGATATTAACTTTAAAGCAAACACATGGTGAAATAAAAGTCAACAAGGTGGAAGGAGATAAGAGTACTTTGTGATAGAGCTCTTTATGAGAATGGAAGAGGATCTAGTGGAGAGAGGGGAGGTCGGTTTTAGCAAGGGAAAGGTGAGGATGAGAGTTTGAAGAATGACCTAGATCCAATGGCCAAAATGTAAGATGAGTTAGGTTTGAAAAATTTACAAGAGTACCATGGCCTTTTCCTATAAATAGGCACCTTGTATTCATTCATTCTTCACACCAAAACAAGCAAGAGCAATCTGAAATTAGAGAGAAGTGAGGTTGAGTGGTAAGTAGCTTGAAGGAGTTGAAGCATAGCAAGTAAGTTCTTTGAGTTCTAGTTCTTAAATTCATAGATAGGGGTTGCTTTAATCTCAAATATGCTAGATTAATTCTAGAATCATGTTTTTATAGTTAAAATATTGATATTCCAAAAATTAGATGAGCCATGTTATATAGCAAAAATTTTGGGAGTTAAAAAGCAAAGTAGCGAAGCTCTGGTGAAAATTCATCAATTAGGAATTTCTGAAATTAGTAGCAAAAATGTCATAATTTATGTTGAAGATGAGATGCTAAAATTATTAAAATATTCATGGTTAAAGTAGACATATAGGTATTTTCAAATATACCAAGAACATATTATTTTAAATTTTGTGCAAAGAGAAAAAAAATTCTCAAAGTTAGGCTACGTTTTTCTGAAAAATTCTGGGCAGAGGTTAAAGAATATTAAACTGGGAATGATTCACTAATTATGGGTGAAAATGAGTATTTTTACTTAAAAATAGACATGCTAAGGATTCCAGATAATTTTACGGATCCTCATTTAAATTTTTGTAGAATTAATTATGAATTTTCAAAGTTAGCAAAAATTCTGCCCCTAAATGCTGAAACAGCGTTTTTAAGAAAATAGAGGGATATAATTGGAATAATAAAACCACCAGGGATAAAAAGGTTAGTAGTGGCTATAATATCTTTTAAGATATTATTTACGAGGTAATAATGCGATAATACTATTATAGGATATCCGGGAAAAATCGAGAGACGTACCGACCAGGCAAGCGTACCGCTATCCAAATGGACGAAGGTACGTTCGTGACGTACCGTAACACTAACTCTGATGTTTATTGTATGCTTATATGTGATAGATAATTTCATAAAGTGATGGACAAGACTAGGTCTTGGGTCATGCACTATGACTAAGTTTATGGGGCTTAGATCACTACTTATACATTCAGCTTTACACGGGTTATAGTCTTATTAATGCCGTGAGTTTTCCTAGCGTTGAGGACACGAGGGCCAATCGTGGCACAGAGGTGGTGCAGACTAAGATAACGTACATGTGCAGTGGCTGTGTACTTTTATTGTGACATATCATACATTTGTCATGGGCTTTTGTGTTGATTAATGTTGTATTGTCATGAATATCTATCATACATTGTTTATATAAGCATGAGGTTAATCGTTACACGAGGTCCAATGGGCATTGGACCTCAGCTCTTATAGCTTCAGGGTCCGGAGAACCAAGGACCGAAGACAAGAGTAAGTAGCACGCACGAGACTCAACTGAAGATATCTATTTGTATAATTATACCGTTATAATACTCGGATAAGTGTAATGTTCTTTATGAACAAACAGATAGGCCACAATTAATGGTTATCAGTTACTCTGTTGCTCCAATGCTCTACTCTGAAAGAAAAAAAAAATCAGCTTTTTAAAATGGGGTGTTACAAGTTGAAATTGGAGAAATCGACCACAGCTGCTCTCAGAATCCAAAGGCTTAAGCTCTAAACCAAGTTGTATTAGACAAAGATTTCCGGCGGTGTCAAGGAAGGGAACGGCGGTTCGCAGCCAAGCCTTCCCACAATTGTGACTCTGTTCTGTTTCTCTTCGATCTGACCTCTCTTTTGCTGCTACTTTCCTCTCTTTCACAAGTTGTCGATGTTATCATGTTGGTGGGTGTGAGGAAGGAGCTAGGAGGTTGTGCACGGTGGTGTTTGTGACGGTAATGAAGGTGGAAGGCTTTGGCTCGCGGCCACTTTGAATTTGCTACGATGTTCACCCCTGAAACTTGAACTCTGTCACAATGGTGGAGATGGGTTGGTGAGGGTCCCCAGCAAAGGAAGTGGAGGTGCGAAGGTGAGAGCGAGATCAAGATCGAAGGTCCTAGGTGTGTCTCTGTGTTCGCCCTCGTGCTGGTGCTCTCAATTTGTGAGTGATTTTGGCTTTTAATAAGAGTTTTTAAAAAGCTCCTCCCAGGGAGCTTTTGACTTTTAGCTTTTTTCTTCATTGTAAAAAAAATTCTTTTTATTATAAGAGCTTTTGTAAAATAAAAATAAAAAAAAAAAAATAAAATAAAAAAGGCTTAGCTTCGCTTATAAGGAGAAGATAAGCTAAAAATAAGACGATCCAAACAGCACTAAGACACTTCTAGAAATATAACTTAGTTCAAAATATAAGTCACTCGTAAGATAATAAATGCTTATTTTTTAGTTTTGCCATAAAATTTATGCTTATTTTCAATTTTACCCCCTCATTAAATTTTCAACCACATTTTTTAACAAGGGTAAAATTGAAAAACATTTTCAATTTATGACATATTTTCCAAGAATTAGTTAACTGTCACTCCATATTTTTGGTGAATTAGTTAAGCTGTCTTAATGAGAGAGGAAGTACTAATTATAGTATAATAACTGAAATTGCGGTTCTTCTACAAAGATTTTAAGTTTTTGGATTATTTGAAGGAAACCATGTCCCTACCTCATAATGCGATTATTTGGAAATTGATTGTTCTTTCACATTAATTCTTGGCAAATTTTTAAATAAATACTATTTGAACTTAGAAAACCCCCCAAAAAACCTGTTAACACATGGAAAGAATAAATATGTCTCAAAGGACTAATATGTGATTTTGAAATGTTGTGTTTTTACCAAAATACCCATCAATTTTTTCTTTTCTTTTTTTTTGGTGCCAGAGGGAGCTCCACCGCTGCCGCTAAGGGTGGAAACAGGCCAAGCCAAGCTGAGCTTCACCCTTACCAGGTCAGGCCTATTTTACAACAAGGTGGCCTGAGCCTGGCCTGTGGCTTGTTACAGGCTTTTTTTTTTCAGCCTGAGCTTGACCTCTATAAAGGCCTAGTTGGGCTTGTGGCCTGTTAAGGCCTATAAGCTTACAAGGTATCACTTTAGTCTTTATTAATTTTAGTTTCTAAAAAAAAATTTATCCTAGCACTAGTGCAAAAAAGGGCTTTAAGACCGCCTCATTTAGAGCAGATTATAGAGGATCCAGTCTAAAAAGTATGACCGGTGGCAGTTTCGTAAATATAAGGAACTTTTTGAACCACATTATAAAGGATCCGGTGTAAAAAGTATGACCGGTGGCAATTTTGTAAATATATAGAATACTTTTAAGACCGGCTTATAAAGGATCCAGTCTTAAAAGTATGACCACCGGTGGCAATTTCGTAAATATACAGAACATTTTTAAGACTGGTTTATAAAGGATCCGGTCTTAAAAAGTATACTTTTAAGACTGGTTGTTTCAAACAACGAGTTTTAAAAGTGTTTTAAAAAAAAAAAGTATGACTGGTGGCAATTTCATAAATATATAGAACAGTTTTAAGACCGATTGTTCCAAAAAATAGGTCTTAAAAGTATACTTTTAAGACTAGTTGTTTCAAACAACCGGTCTTAAAAGTGTTAAAAAAAATGACCGGTGGAAATTTCGTAAAAATAAAGAACACTTTTAAGACCGGTTGTTTCAAAAAAATAGGTCTTAAAAGTGTTTTTAAAAAAAGTATGACCAGTGGCAATTTCGTAAATATATAGAACACTTTTAAGACCAGGTTGTTTCAAAAAATAGGTCTTAAAAGTATACTTTTAAGACCGGTTGTTTCAAAAAAAAAAAAATAGGTCTTAAAAGTGTTTTTAAAAAAGTATAACCTAGGTGGCAATTTCGTAAATATATAGAACACTTTTAAGACCGTTTTTTTTCAAAAGACCGGTCTTAAAAGTGTTAACAAAAAAAAAGCTAAATTTGCTAAACCTATTAAGTCCGAGAGTCTGCTTTGTCTTCTTGGTGATATAACTTTTACTTAGTTATAGATTCAACAAGTGTCCCAAGATCCTCACGAATCAAATCCTCAGCAAGAATGTCATCCACTTCCTCTAACCTACTCGCAATCTTCGTAAGTCATTCCAAGAACCACACAATCAGATCCTTAGCAACGTTGGCGGTGAGATGCTTTGAGGGTTTTGCGATGGCGTTGACTCCAATCCTCAGCAACAGCGAAAGCGTACTACTTCGAGGATTCTGGACGACGGCGGCTCCTTCCTCTTCGATCTATGACTCCTCCCATGCCTCCTTCACACAGATCCGGCTTAAAATCAAACCCAGATCTCTTCTTGCGTAAGTCTGTTTATTCCTACCTTGACTGCTCCTGCTCAGATCTGGACTTCGATTTTGGTTGCTTGAAGTTTTGCTAGCATCGACAAGAGGATTTTGCTTAGATTTAGTTGCTTTAAGCTTGTGATTTTTTTGTAGATCTGGATTTCAATTTCACCTCTGATTTTATATTGATTTAAATTTGATTTCCATAGTGAATGATTTTTGTTTCTTGTTATTTTTTCTTATTTCTGGACTTTGTAATCATCTTTTTTGTTTTTCTTGTTGTTGTTGCTTCCAATCTTCTCTTGGTTCTTTGTCGCTGATGACGTAGGGACATTCAAAATGTTGCCAGATCTGGTGATTTGGGACCGATTGTTTCATTTGGGTTTTTTTTTATTCTGAAACACTTTTAAGACCAGATATTTGGGACCATATTTTTAATACCGCCTGGAACGAGACCGGTTCCAGATCCGGTCTTACGAGGTGTTTTTTGTCCGTTCTTAAAAGGCTTTTTTGTACTAGTGTAGGTGTAAATCCGCTTTGATGAGAGTCATTGATGATTATTTTCCAATTTTATCCAGTTAAAAATAAATGCAATAAAAAATGTATAGCATCTTTTTTAGTACATATTGTTAAATAGAGGTAAATTTAGAATAATCAATCAATTTAAAATATACTAAATATCTCAATTTCAATTTCTTTGATATGTGACATTTAATCATATGGGACTTACCAATGAGGTCTAGAATGACAGTGAATTAAAGTTTAAATTTTCATGAGGAGATTTGTTCATATTAAGTGCTCATAAATTTTTTTTTTTTTTTTTTTTGCGAACTAGTGTTTGTTTATTTTATTCCTAAATATATGATATGATAAAGTTTTAAGAAATAGTAATTATTGCTTGTTTCCAATAATAATTACTATTTAAATATGAATTTACAATTATACCCCTATAACAGGTCGGCTTGACAGGCCTAACAGATTCATAGGGAGGCATAGACGTGGCCTGTTTAGATAAACAATCCTTAAAAAAGGCCTAGACCTAGCCTTTTAGCTTGACAGGCCAGGCTTGTCCAGGCTGGAAACAAGCCAGGCCACAGGCCCCTGGCTTGTTTCCACCCCTAGCTGCCGCCATCGGAATTACGCGACCGGCACCACCACCGCTAGTGGCTAGAACTCGATGATAACTTGAGTAATGTGATTGACTACTTGAGCTTCACAAGCCATAGCCAGCGCGTTAACAAGTTCAATAAAAGTATTGACAATTTGAGTATAGCGATTGACAACTTACGCTTCTGAGGTTATTAATGGCTACACTGAAGTTGTCATTGTCTTTATTCAACTTATCAAAAACACATGACAAAACTTAGGAAGTTCAAGTAGTGAATCATATTATTCACATTGTCACCAGAGCTTCAACAGTCGGCTACTGGAGGCTTGCTGAGGTGGTGGTGCCGGCAGGCAGAGGCGAGTCTTCCTTCTTCTTCTTCTTTTTAAAAGAAAAAACTTGAGGGGCGTTTTGATAAAAACATAACATTCCAAAATCCTAGAATAGTCCCTTGAAACCTATTTGTCATTTCTATATGTTAACAGACTTTTTGGGGTTTTTCTAATTCAAATGGTATTTGTAATCTTTTTCCCTTAATTTTTTTAATACTTTTTCTTATGGAAGTCCCTTTCAATCTCAATAAAATAATATTTCATCTAGCCGCTTAGACGACTTGTTTTTTCCTCTCGGTTTCCCTCTTGCGAGACTAATTATATTATTGAGTTCAATTAGTAATTTAGTATGGACCTATAAACACTTAAAATAGGTTTTTTCCCAATAATTTATAAGGAAATACTATTTTATATATTTAGAACAATCTGATTCAAACCAAAGTTATTAAAATCAGACCGGTACTTGAACCGGTCGGGATATTGGGTTAAGATCAGTGGGTCAGACCGAGTCAAACCGGTAGTTAAATATCTAGGATTTATTGGATAATATTAATTAGGTCTCATAAATTTTTTTATTTTTTTAAAAAAAGGACAACAAGCACACCTTTTGAGACATGAAACTCCATCTGCTTTTCATTGGAGTACGTCTTCTACTGAGCAAAAAGCAGAGCAGGTCTTCTCATTAATTAATGAATCAGGAGGAGAAAAAAAAGAGCAGGCCTTCTCATTAGTTACGTACTTACGTCTTCTACTTAGCAGAGGCACAGCCGCGCAGGAGCGAGTCCACATTCCATGCTCATATTTACATGCTTTTTACATGCTTCTACTTGTAAGCTTCTCATTATCCAAGATTTCTCTCTTTCTTGGAAATGGTGCTTACACATAGAAGCATGTAAGAAGCATGTAAAAATGGGCATGGAATGTGGACTCCGCTGGAGCAACGGAGGAAAAAAAAGAGAGGAGGAGCATCAGCGACGGCCAAAAAGAAGAAGGAGGTGCGGGAACTACCGGAAAGAAAAAAAAACGAAGGAGACACGGCTTCACTATGGAATCATCTTGTTCCTTGAAACGCATCTGAACCAAATAGGGAGAGAGAGAACGCGAACAAGGTCTCTTCATCGTCTTCATCGCGTAAAGTATCGTTCATCATCTTTATGGACGTCGAACAAGGAGCTGTCTTCCATTCTCTCCCTCTCCATCTCTCTCTCTGAAATCGTTGAAACCATCGTCGATTCTCTTTGGCGTTGACTAAAAAAAAAAATCTAACTCAGGTTTCTATGGTAGACCGGACCAGTCTCTTGGCTGGTTCACCGGTTTCCAGTCCGAACCGGTTGGTCCAATCTGGGTTTAATTACCATGAAAATCACACATTATTTTATGTAGGAAAATTAAATTTAAAAATTTTTTATTTTTTTAATTTTTTTACCTAACAAATGGCGCGGCTTAATTTGTAAATATTAAATCTTGACCAGTAAAAAAAAAAATCAATTATATTTATGAAGGTTTGACCTGTAAATGTGAATTGCTTTTGCACTTTTTTGTATCTAGTTTTCTTAATTGAGACTTTTGGATAACTTTTCTTTGTTCAATTGTATTTCAGAACATTTAAATTTAATTTAATTTTCAAATTTTTGTTTCATTATATATTAAAAAAAGGTTAGATATTTTTTTAAAAAAAATGGAAGAAACAAGTCATAAAAAAGTAACCTATTTTGGGAGATTGACCAAAATAATAATTTAAAAAAAAAATTACTAGATTAAAGCATATTGGAAACATTTTATCAAAGTAATGCAGTTAGTGGCGCATGTCAGACTCATGTTACTAATCACGTAAAAAGAGGCTCACGCCACGACACATACTTGACAAATTTTGTGTCGTGGCATGATGATGTGTCACGGCCACCTAGTGAGATTTAAAAAAAAAAATCAGACCCACTCAATTGAGTGGGTCGATTCCTATAATAATAATAAAAAATTAATATTAAATATAATAATAATAATAAATGATAAAAAAAAAGTGGAATAATTTCTACTTCATTTAATTTGAAGTCAAAAGAAAGAAAGTATGAAATTGAAATAACTCATTAAGAACGTCTTTTAAAAAATTACGCGGTACAATTTGGTTATAACAACATATCTCAAAATCAATACTGTTGTTATACAAATATTTGGTGTATAACAAATATATGTATCCCCCTATATTGGGATATGTTGTTATAACCAAATTGTACCACGTAATTCTTTAAAATGCGTTCTTAATTAGTTATTTCAATTTCATACTTTCTTTCATTTGACTTCAAATTAAATGAAGTAGAAATTATTCCACTTTTTTTTATCATTTATTATTATTATATATTATTATTATATTTAATATTAACTTTTTTTATTATTATACGGAATCAGACCCACTCAATTGAGTGGGTCTGATTTTTTTTTAAAATCTCACGCCACCTAGTGGCGTGACACATCATCACGCCACTGACATAAAATTTGTCAGTATGTGTCAGTGGCGTGAGCCTCTTTTACGTGATTAGTAGCGTGAGTCGACATGCGCCACTAACGCATTATTTTGGTAAAATATTTCTAATCCGCTTTAACTGTAATTTTTTTTATTTTGGTCAATCTTTGGTCAATCTCCCAACCTATTCTTTCTTTAAAAACTTTTAATCTATTAATAAAGATAATGAATTAAAGGTTTTTAGGTTAAAATATACATATAATTTTTATGTTTGAATCAAATTTCATTCTAGTTCATCAAATAAAGTGCATTTTCATGATTTTTTTTTTTTGGACTATGAAATTTACATGATTTAAAATATACAAATAATATATTGAAAAGATTAAAATTCACATCTTTTGATATGCGTTTTAGGGAGTTCATGTGAATCGTGGTTGACGCTTTCGCTCTTTTCTTGTCTGCTTCTCACTGTTTGTTGTCTTTTGTTGATCCATACTACCATGGTAGTTAAAATCTCGATTTATTATTGACAATCATCAAAACCTTTAAGGAACGATTTTACGTTTTTATGTTTTTTTTTTTTTAAATTTATTAAAACGATTTTACTAATTTTACAAACACTTTTATGTTTTTACGATTTTTTTATATTAGGATTTTACGTTTTACGATTTTTTATCTCTCTTCCGATTTTACATAAAATCTCAATTTTAACTACCTCCCATACGACAATGTTCTATGATCGTTTGTGTGTTTGTTTTCTTTCCCTAATTCTTTTGTTTTTATTTAATTATTCTGATGTAGACTCGGTTTGTTTATGGTTCAATGAAATCTCTTGTTGGCAAAAAAAAATAGATTGTCAACATTTAATTACAAAGTTGTCATTTAAATTCGATGAATAAGTAACTCTATTCTAAGAAAGGTAACATCTACTAAAAATGTTTCATTTCTTCTTACATAAAACTGAATTTTTATTACACAAACATTTTGATCTTTAAGCTTTTCTTCATTCTTTTCAAATTATTACTATATTTATTTCCTTGTAGAGACAATATGGCATTGAAGATTATGTGCGTGTGAACGCTGAACAGTGGAAACGTTCTACCAAATATATTTATAGAGTTTTTACCTTTCGTATATATTAATATGAAAGAAACGTTCAAATATATCATCCTTCTTCATGATAAAAAATGAATATTATCTTATATTTATATGTTACAAATATAAACAATGAAAACTTAAACAATAAACACACACGTATTGTGTGAGTTCTGTGCTAGTTATATATATATATAATGCTCATTATATTTTTAAATGCCATTACTTTGGGAGCAGGTGACGACCATTTAACAAGGTACGTACTGCTTTGTTCACTTTTATAAGATGTCAATTCTTAATTTTTATGCTGGTGTCATCAGAATTATTTTATCACAATAATCTTTTTTTTTTTTTACATCAGAATTATTTTTTTAGCGATTGTTTGAATCAGATTGTTTTAAATATATAAAAATAGTTTTCCCTTATAAATTATTGGGGAAAAAACTATTTTAAGTGTTTATAGGTCCATACTAAATTACTAATTGAACTCAATAATATAATTAGTCTTGCAAGAGGCAAACCGAGAGGAAAAAACAAGTCCTCTAAGCGGCTAGATGAAATATTATTTTATTGAGGGACTTCCATAATAAAAAGCATTAAAAAAAATTAAGGGATAAAGGCATATAAATACCATTTAAATTAGGAAAACCCAAAAAATTTGTTAACATGTAGAAATCACAAATAGGTCTCAAGGAACTATTATAGAATTTTGGAATGTTATGTTTTTATTAAAATGCCCCTCAAGTTTTTTCTTCAAAAAAAACAAGAAGAATCACCTCCGCTTCTTGCACCTCCACGCCAAGCCTCTGGCTATTGAAGCTCTAGGTGACAACATGAATAATGTGATTGACTACTTGAATATAGAGATTGGCTACTTGAACTTCTAAGTTTTGTCATGTGTCGTTAATAAGTTAAATAAAGACAATGACAATTTGAATGTAACAATTAATAACCTTAGAAGCGTAAGTTGTCAATCGCTATACTCAAATTGTCATTATTTTTATTGAACTTGTCAACACGCCGGATATGACTTATAGAGTTCAAGTAGTCAATCACATTACTCAAGTTGTTACCAGAGTTTCAGCCGCCGCGAGGTGGTGCCGGATGGTAGAATTCCGATGGCGGCAGCGGCGAGCTCCCTCTGGCACCGATGAGGTTTCTTTCTTTTTAATAAAAAAAAAATGATGGGTATTTTGGGAAAAACACAACATTTCAAAATCAGATATTAATCCTTTGTGACATATTTATTCTTTCCATATGTTAACAGGTTTTTTGGGGTTATTCAAGTTCAAATGGTATTTATTTAAAAATTTGCTAAGAATTAATGTGCAAGAACAATCAATTTCCAAATAAAAACAAAATCGCATTATGAGGTACGGACATGGTTTCCTTCAAATAATCCAAAAACATAAAATTTGCGTAGAAGATCCTCAATTTCAGTTATTATACAATAACTAGTGCTCCCTCTCATTAAGACAGCTTAACTAATTCACATGGAGTGACAGTAAACTAATTCTTGGAAAATATGTCATAAATTGAAAATGTTTTTCAATTTTACCCTTATTAAAATATGTGTTTGAAAATTTAATGAGGGGTAAAATTGAAAATAAACATAAATTTATGGCAAAACTTAAAAATGAACATTAATTATCTTACGAATAACTTATATTTTGGACTAAGTTATATTTCTAGAAGTGTCTTAGTGCCTGTTTGGATCCTCTTATTTTTATCTTATCTTCTCCTTATAAGCAAAAGCTAAGCCAAACGATTTTTTACAAAAGCTTTAAAAGATTTTTTTCTACAATGAAGAAAAAATCTCAAAGCCAAAAGCTCCCTGGGAGGAGTTTTTTTTTTAAAAAAAAAAAAAAAAAAAAAAAAAAAAACTCTTATTAAAAGCAAAAATCACTCACAAATTGAGAGCATTAGCGCGAGGGCGAACACAGAGACACACCTGGAACCTTCGATCTTGATCTCTCTCTCACCCTTGCACCTCCACTTCCTTCACTGGTGACCCTCACCTTCACCCCATAGTAGCCAGCAACATCCCTTCTCCACCGTTGTGACAGAGTTCAAGTTTCAGTGGTGAACACCATAGCAGATTATATTTAAAGTGGCCGCAAACTAGAGCCTTCCACCTTCATTACAATCACAAACACCATCATGCACAACCTCCTAGCTCTTTCCTCACTCCCGGCCACCAACACGGACGACTTGTGAAGGAGAGGAAAGTAACAGCAAAAGAGAGCTCATATCAAAGAGAAACATAACAGAGTCACGATTGTGGGAAGGCTTGGCTACGAACCACCGTTCCCTTCCTTGACATTGCCAGAAATCTTCATCCAATACAACCACTGATGACCTGGTTCCAAAGCTTCAGCCTTTAGATTCTGAGAGCAGCTGCTGTCGATTTCTCCAATTTTAGCTCACCATGGAGTTCTAATTTAATTTCCCATTGATTTTGTCTCCTTAGTTATTTGTTCATGGTTGCTAGTTTGAATTTGAAAATGATTTTGTTTACTGAAGCTGATTTTATGAGGGGTATAGCTAATTTCCTAGAGCAAAGCAAGAGTGATTATTTTGCTTGGAGCTTATTGGGGTTTAAGGGAGAGTATTGTTTATCTAATTTCTTTTTTTCATTTTTAATTTTAGTTTTTAGTAGTTTTTAAGATAAAAGAAATTTATATAATCATCAAATAGCTTTTAGTTTTTTTAATAAAAAAAAAAAAAATAGATTTAGCTTTAAAAAGATAGAATCCAAATAAGCTCTTATATTATAGATAAGAAGGAGTACCATTGTTATTAAAACTCTTTAAATTCACCATTTTTACATTTCGACTTACAAATTAATTTATTCTTAAGCATGTTAGCTATAAACTCAATTGAAAGCATGACTTCACTGTTTTTTTTTTTTTTTATATTCTTATAAAATCAAGCCCATTCTTTAACTCATGTTAGTTTCTTAATTATTATATATAGTGACTTTATATATAACTTCAAGAAATTTCTTTATTAAGTACGATACAATATGAATTTTTGATAGATTTAATTTCAATTATTTAAACTTGAAATATATTTGAAACAAATTGTTATTATATTTCTATTTTAATTATTTAATAATATATATTTAAACGGAAAATTATAATGAAGGACCTAAGAAAAATAATATTTATTAAGAAGGACCATAAAAATGATAATCATTTTGAAGGACCAGAAATTAAAATATTAAAATAGAAAAACTAAATTGGCCTTTGTTAGATTTCTTATATTCTTTCTAATTAAATGAGAATCTACGGTAATTACTCATTCTCCTCCAAATCTTCTTCATTTTGAGAAAACCATGGAGAGAGATGATGGAAAAACTGAAAAAATTTATGATCAGGAATTGAGTATACTCATGCGTGGACATTTATAAGTTTTTTGTTTATAATATGAATTATATAACTCAGAGTGGAGAAGGAAGGAAACAGTTTCCTTTGGATTTTTTATTATATATAGCCATTGAAGTGTAATTGCTAAAGCGTTTCATCTCATGATAGTGACGGTTCAATCTACAAATTGAGGGGATTATCTTCGATTTGCAAAAAAACAAGTGGCTTTGTTTTGCTAAATAATATGAATTGAACTATAAGAATTTAGTTATTTAGGGTTTATGAACAATATGATTATAGATAAGAGACGAAAAGATGAGAATAGGCCAGAGCTAAATGGGTTGTCTTTATTTAAAATCTTTAAATTAGCAGAGAAAGCTCCCCACAATGGTGAGAATGAAGGTTGTCGGCGTTAATGTGGAGTTGATCAAGGTGATGCGAAGAGTAAATGTCGGTCATTCCTCTCTGAAAGTGTCCATGGCTACCTTTAATTTGAGAAATGTCACAGCTCTTTAAAATCTCATTGAAGCCCAGACTTAGGAATTGGAATGGTCGCAGCTCGTCGGCAACGGAGTTTGAGAGAAGGTGTGATGGTGGAGGATGAAGATCGAAGATCAAGTCTGAAGGTCTCTAGTATGCGGTTGTATCTCTACTTCTTTATCTCTTCATGAAGTTCAAAAGAGAGACGGAAATCGTAATTGGGAGGCGATTTCAGTGCATTAGAGACGCTAATTTAACTGATTCTGATTTGGTCTCTAATTGTCATTGTCCATCCATCACTCCAGATTCTAATTTAATTAGAGAGAATCTAGAAAATTTGGCCAAGGGCAATTTAGTGTTTCTATTTTAATATTCTAATTTCTGGTCTTTCAAAATAATTATCATTTTTATGATCCTTCTTAATAAATATTATTTTTCTTAGGTCCTTTATTATAATTTTCTCATTTTTAAAAGCTATATATTGATACATGTGACCTTAGTGGCATAAGCTTCTTCATTAATTTATTCAAGTGTGGGAAAGGCATCATCCCTTGAAGAATTGAGGCACTCATCACAGGCAACAAAGTCCCTTGTTGGTAGGGTGGAAACAGGTCAGGCTTTACCTTTAACAGGCCAGGCCTATTTTACAACAAGGTGGCCTGAGCCTGGCACCGTGGCCTATTACAGTTTTTTTTCAGCCTGAGCCTGGCCTGTATAAAGGCCTGGCTAGGCCTGTGGCCTGTTAGGGCCTGTGAGCTTACAAGGTATCACTTTGGTCTTTATTAATTTTAGTTTCAAAAAAAAAAAATTTATCCTTGGTATAGATCCACTTTGATGAGAGTCATTAATGATTATTTTCCAATTTTATATTGTTAAAAATATATAGCATCTTTTTTTAATACTTATTGTTAAATAGAGGCAAATTCAGAATAGTCAATCAATTTAAAATATACTAAATATCTCAATTTCAATTTCTTTAATATGTGACATTTGATCATATGAGACTTACCAATGAGGTTTAGAATGGCAGTGAATTAAAGTTTAAATATTCATAAGGAGATTTGTTCATATTAGGTGTTCATGATTTTTTTTTTTTTTTTTTTTTTTTTTTTTGCAAACTAGTGTTCATTTATTTTATTCCTAAATATATGATATGATAAAATTTTAAGAAATAGAATTATTACTTGTTTCCAATAATAATTACTATTTAAATATGAATTTACAATTATACCCATATAACAAGTCCGCGCCCGACAGGCCTAAGCTTGGCCTTTGTTTATCTAAACGAGCCTTAAAAAAGCCTAGGCCTAGCCTTTTAGCTTGACAAGCCCAGGGCCCCGACTGTTTCCACCCCTACTCATTGGTGCTCACGGGAAAGATTCACTCACATAATTTCTGATTGATTTTATTTTCATTTTCATTTTTTGGGAGTTGATGATTGATTCACTTTTGTTAACACTGTTTTGTATGTTTTTGTAAATGTTTCAAATATTCTTACGTATAAATTGAAAATTTGTATACTTTATATTACTTATGTTCTTAAATATAAGACTCAGTTAATTTTTTGAAAAAATTTGTATACTTTAACGGAGTTTATAATCTAACGATACATAGCATATGATATAATTAAGTAATTTATTTAGCTTCATTGATCTCTTCTAAAAAAAAGTCAACTAGGTCTTGTATTTAGGTCTTATATATAGCCTATGCATATGCCTCACTAAATTATGAAGCTTGCATAATAATCTTCAAAGGATCCAAAATGCCAGAAGCATATACAAAGATCATTTTGTTTGCAAAACATATGTTATTTGATATTCTAGAAGTACCTTATGATAATATTTAGAGATCATTGTATTTATTAAGATTATACAATAAAAAATTTAGTTCTTGCAAGTACACAATAGGTAATGAAAATAAGATCGAGTGATTTTCATGATAATTCTGTCATTGTTCCACAACGAACAATACAATGTTTGGCGGCTAAATGGAAGATATGCTCATAGGGACATTGGAAGTAATGTTGTCATCAGGGGGAGTAAAACTGACATTATCAAAAGGGGGAGTCGATACACGCTGTACTCTTTTTCCCTTATTTAGGTTTTGTCTCAAGGGTTTTCCTAGAAAGGTTTTTAATGAGGCAGCACTGGACAGTATATCAATGAATGATGTACTTTTTTCTTTAGCTAGGATTTTGTCCCACTAGGTTTTTCTTAGTTAAAGTTTTTAATGAGGCGCATTCATAATAGATATTCAAGGGGAAGTGTTATAAATATTCCAATATTGGTGTGAATGTCCATAACCTTTCAAGAAGGGTCTTTTGGAATTCTACACTTTAAGCCATATAACCTATGACATGAATGGCTTAGTGGGAGTTTATATGATTAATGTAAATAACTTACTTCATAATATACCATTATGTATATTTACTTTTTTGTATGTAACTTTTGTAATGGAAGTTAAGAATTCATTGCCTATATATAGTAGGCATATATTAAAGGTTGAAAGAGAATAATAGAAAGAAGAATCACTCTCTCCTTGTTCTCCATTTCTCTCTTGCATTTCTTCATCTCCCTCATCTTAATCTCCCTTGTTATTTTACTTAGTTTCATAACAAATTTCAATTTCTTTAATATGTGACATTTGATCATATGAGACTTATCAATGAGGTTTAGAATGGCAGTGAATTAAAGTTTAAAATTTTATGAGGAGATTTGTTCATATTAAGTGTTCATGATTTTTTTTTTTTTTTTTTTTTTTGCGAACTAGTTTTTGTTTATTTTATTCCTAAATATATGATATGATAAAATTTTAAGAAATAGAATTATTACTTGTTTCCAATAATAATTACTATTTAAATATGAATTCACAATTATACCCCTATAACAGGTCGGCCTGACAGGCCTAACAGGCTTATGTGGAGGCCTAGGCCTGACTTTTTAGCCTGACAGGTCAGGCTTGTCCAAGCCAAAAACAGGCCAGGCCCCTGACCTATTTCCACCCATACTCGTTGGTGCTCATGGGAAAGATTTGCTCACATAATTTTCGATTTATTTTATTTTCATTTTCATTTTTTGGGAGCTGATGATTAATTCGCTTTTGTTAACACTGTTTTGTATGTTTTTGTAAATGTTTCAAATATTCTTACCTATAAATTGAAAATTTGCATACTTTATATTACTTATGTTCTTAACTATAAGACTCAGTTAATTTTTTTTGAAAAAATTAAATAAGTAAATTAAATTACTTTAGAGTATTTTTATTTTTTTCTCCTAACTAATTTAACGGAGTTTATAATCTAATGATACATAGCATATGATATGATTAAGTAATTTATTTAGCTTCATTGATCTCTTCCAAAAAAAAGTCAACTAGGTCTTGTATTTAGGACGGAAGGAGTACTTTCTTTTCGAGCAATTTTATATTTTATACTTAAAACAAAACAATTGAATAATGTTGAAATTATTTAAATTTCAACGAAAAACTATAATTATTTCATCGAATTTCATTTTTATATTAGTTTTATCCAGTCAAAAAAGCAAAGCAACAGTTTATTTATTTTTGTGTCATGAAACTCATCATATTATATATACTATGAAAATAGAGAGCACGAATGATTTTGAATTTATGTTATCTTCCTTACCAACTTGAAATCACTTATCATATCAATCAATAGCTTGTTAATGTCTTTTTTTTAATTAAAATTGAGTATAAAAAATTATTTGCTTGACCTTATATACTTAAGCTTTTTTGTTTTACAATATTAACACACGCGCTTGACCAAGGTTGTTAAACTCGCGAGTTTAAGCAAACTTCGTGATAATGACATAAACTCATAAGAGTTTACTTTTATTATTAAATAGGTATTACTAGTATATAATTAAATAATTAAAATATAAAAATGACAATAATTTGATTTAAATATATTTTAAATCCAAATAATTTAAATGAAATCCATCAAAATCCATTGTTTATCATATTTAATAAATAAATTTTTACAAAATTTTTATATAAAGCCGTTGAGAATGATAAAATTAAAAAAGTTAACACGATTTAAGAATGAATTAACACGATTTTATAAGCTAAAAAAAAACGGTAAACTCGGTATATAAAATCGTGAGTTTAATCGAGTTTATAACTAACAAAAGTTTACCACTAACTCGACTCATTTTTGTAAAGTAGAAACGTAAAAACGTTAAACTCGGAGAGTCAATTCATGAGTTTGACAACAATGACTTCAGCTACTTACTTCAAATCAGATTAGTACAATTATTCCCCAAAAAAAAAATCTATAATAATTAAAAGTTTGATAAAAAATTTGTTTTGAAGATACGTTATGAATTCAAAATATGCAAATGTCTCGGTTTAATTGGAAGCAAATATTATAAGTGCATAAGACTGAGATCTCAATTTGTTTTTCTAGTATTTTATTTAACCTCCGTGATTTTAGTATTGCCAGATTTTCAAATGTTCACACTTGTGATTTTTTGAATCTTTTGATCAAGTGATATAGTTTGTTTAAGAGAAAATCACAAATAATTTTATGTAAGAAAATTAAATTAAAAAATTTAATTTTTTTTACCCAATAAATGACCCAATAAATGACACTAGTAAAAAAATATTAAATTTGAATTATAATTATGAAGGTTTGACTTAATTTATTTTGGAACTTTTTTGTATCTAGTTTTCTTACTTGAGACTTTTGGATAACTTTTCTTTGTTCAATTGTATTTAGATCATTTATATTTTATTTTATTTTCAATATTTTGCTTCAATTTATATTCAAAAAAAAGATTAGATATTTTTTTAAAAAAAAAAAAATGGAAGAAGTAAGTCATAAAAAAGTAAATATTCTTTCTTTAAAAAATTTTAATCTATTAATAAAGATAATGAATTAAAGGTTTTTAGGTTAAATTTAAAATATACAAATAATATAATGAAAAGATTAAAATTCACATCTTTTCATATGGGTTAGTTTGGATTGAGGGGAGGGGAGGGGAGGGGAGGGGAGGGGAAAGAAATTTGAATTAGAGGAAAATGATGTGGGCCCTACTACTCTAAAATTTGATCCCATTTTCTCTTCTCCTCATTTTTTCTCTCTCTCTCTCCTCCCCTCCTCCCTCCCCAAACTAACCCTTAGGCCTCGTTTGTTATAAAGAAAGTTTGGAGGAGGAAAGGAAAGGAAAAGAATGGAAAGGAAAGGAAAGGAAAGGAAGATTTGAAAGATGAGGGAAGATGGTTTGAGTTGTTTGGTAGGAAGAAAATGAAAAGGTGGTAGTTGGTAAGGAACTAGGAAATGTCTATTTTACCCTCAAAAGAAATTAATTCAAAATAATAAAAAAATATTTTTTTTGCTAAAATATATTTTTAAAAAATATATTCTTGTTAAGTTTGAACTCGTGAAAAAAAAAAATTCGCCAAATTCAAACTTCCCGCCAAAATTTGAACTTTCCCGCCAAATTTGAACTTCCCGCCAAATTTGAATTTCGGGGGTAAATCATCAAGTTCGAACTTTCTGGAAGATTGAGCTTTCCTTCCATTTTCGGATGGAAAGCATCTTCCCTCAAATAAGGGAAGATTGGACCTCCTGGAAGATCTTGACTGGACTTTCATAACAAACGGCCCAAATCCATGGAAAGATTGAGATCTTCCCTTTCCTTCCCCTCAATCCAAACAAACCCTAGGGAGTTCCATTGGTTGATTCTTTCGCTCTTTTCTTGTCTGCTTCTCACTGTTTGTTGTCTTTTGTTGATGCATACTACAATGTTCTATGATTCTTTTGTGTGTTTGTTTTCTTTCCCTAATTCTTTTCTTTTTATTTAATTATTCTGATGTAGACTCGGTTTGTTTATGGTTCGATGAAATCTATTGTTGGCAAAAAAAATATTGTCAACATTTAATTATAAAGTTGTCATTTAAATTCGATGAATAAGCATTTTTTTGTTAACTCTATTCTAAGAAAGGTAACATCTACTAAAGATGTTTCATTTCTTCTTACATAAAACTGAATTTTTATTACACAAACATTTTGATCTTTATAAGCTTTTCTTCATTCTTTTCAAATTATTACTATATTTATTTCCTTGTAGAGACAATATGGCATTGAAGATTTTGTGCGTGTGAACGCTGAACAGTGGAAACGTTCTACCAAATATATTTATAGAGTTTTTACCTTTAGTATATGTTAATATGAAAGAAATGTTCAAATATATCATCCTTCATCGTACCTAGTATTTATTATATTTATATATTACAAATGTAAACAATGAAAACTTATACAATAAACGCACGCGTATTGTGTGGGTTTTGTGCTAGTTAATTATATTTTTAAAAATGCCATTACTTTGGGAGCAGGTAACGATCATTTAACAAGGTAGGTAGTAGGTACTGCTTTGTTGACTTTTATGACATGTCAATTCTTAATTTTTAAGCTGGTGTCATCAGAATTATTTTATCACAATAATTTTTTTTTTTTTTTTTTTTTTTTTGTTGCATCAGAATTATTTTTTTAGCGATTGTTTGAATCAGATTGTTTTAAATATATAAAAATAGTTTTTCCTTATAAATTATTGGAAAAAAAAAAAAAATGACCTATTTTAAGTGTTTATAGGTCCATACTAAATTTCTAATTGAACTCAATAATATAATTAGTCTCGCAAGAGGCAAACCTTGAGGAAAAAACAAGTCATCTAAGCGGCTAGATGAAATATTATTTTATTGAGATTGAAAAAGACTTCCATAATAAAAAGTATTAGGAAAAATTAAGGGAAAAAGACATATAAATACAATTTAAATTAGGAAAAGCCCAAAAAGTCTATTAACATATGGAAATGACAAGTAGGTCTTAAGGGACTATTTTAGGATTTTAAAATGTTATGTTTTTACTAAAATGGCCCTCAAGTTTTTTCTTTAAGAAAGACAAGAAGACTCGCCTCCGCTAGCCAACACCACCACGCTTGCCAAGACACCTTCACCACCGTGCATTTGTTGAAGCTTTGGTGACAACGTGAATAATGTGATTGACTTTTTTTTTTTTGTTTACAAGGGAAATCAAATAAACAAATCAGTCGGCATCAGAGCACATTCTGGTTACTCCTATACCAGCTACATCATCCTGAAGACACGCTTTCAGCCCCTCGGGGGCCTCCTGGAGGAAATGATACCCCATAGTCAATTCCAACGCATGGGACGCGAGAAAATCTACACAACGGTTCCCTTCTCGGAAAACATGGGAGAGGGAAACTCTCCAGTCCATCTCCATTAAATGCTGAATCCGACGAACAAGGATCTTCGACGCATGAGGACCGATCTCTGGGTTTTTGATCAACTTTACAGCCACCAAGCAGTCAATCTGAACCACCACTTCTCTGTACCCCAGAGACCATGCTAATTGAAGACCGTCCCACAAGGCCCGAGCTCCGCTGGAGGGAAGAGCAAGCACCAACGTTCCTACGACCCCGCCAACCACCGGCCATGGTGATCCCGTAGAATGCTTCCGGCCCACGCTCGCGGACTCACCTTTTTTGGCACCGCCACAATTGAGAGCGACTGTTGTTGGGGAAGGCTTGACCCATCGGATCGGCTTTTCTGCCGACGGAGTTCTGCCCTCATGGGCCTCCACACCCATCGAAAAACGCCTCGCGAGTAAAAGCCGCAAGAGTCCTAACTTCTCGGACCAAGTTGGGTGGGCTGTATAATTGTGTGTTGAAAAACCATCTTGTTCCCGGAGTCCCACGGCTTCCAACACGTGAGGCCAAACATTCTAGCCCAATGAGTGTTGCCGTTACTACACTTCTTTGCGTTGAGAGGTTTTGCAAGAGCCACCGCCTGAAATCTAAGCTGGAAAAAACTTCTCCTCGAGGATGCGGGGACTAAGTGTGACCACACCCCCGAGCATAGCTACATCTTCTCAACACATGATCAATATCTTCTGCATGCATACCACATCTTGAGCAAAGATCCGATTCAGACATATGCCTTCTTTTCCTTTCAGAGTTGGTTAGAAGATTGGAACGTGCAGCGAGCCACAAGAAAACTCTCACACGTTGAGCTCCCTGCCACTTCCAAACCACCTCCCACAACCTACGGGCTCTCCTTCATCATCTAAACACAAAAGATCATACGCAGAAACAATCAGCATCGCCATCATCAAGCTTAGGGGGTGCAACCGGAAATTAGAGAGAGCACATGAGCTGGCAGGTCATTACCAATGTGATTGACTATTTGAGTATATAGATTAATTATTTGAACTTCCTAAATTTTGTCATGCGTTGTTAATAAGTTGAATAAAGACAATGATAACTTGAGTATAGCCATTAACAACCTTAGGAGCGCAAGTTGTCAATCGCTATACTCAAATTGTCATTACTTTTATTAAACTTGTCAACTATGCTGGATATGACTTATAGAGTTCAAGTAGTCAATCATACTACTCAAGTTGTCACCAGAGTTCCAGCTGCTAGCGAGGTGGTGCTAGCCGATAGAAGTCCGATGGAGGCAGCGGTGGAGCTCCCTCTAGCACCGATGAAGGTTCTTTCTTTTTTAAAAAAGAAAAAGAAAAAAAAAATTGATGGGCATTTTGACAAAAGCACAACATTTCAAAATCACATATTAATCTTTTGAGACCTATTTATTCTTTTTATGTGTTAACAAATTTTTTGAGGTTGTTTTCACCTTTTTTTTTTTTTTGAGGTTTTTTAAGTTTGAATGGTATTTATTTAAAAATTTCCCAAGAGTTAATGTGCAAGAACAATCAATTTCCAAATAAAAACAAAATCGCATTATGAGGTGGGGGCATGGTTTTCTTCAAATAATCCAGAAACTTAAAATTTGGGTAGATCCGCAATTTAAGCTATTATACAATAACTAGTACTCCCTCTCATTATTATATGACAGCTTAACTAATTGACGAAAAATATGGAGTGACGGTTAAACAATTCTTGAAAAATATGTCATAAATTGAAAATGCTTTTTAATTTTATTCTTATTAAAAAATGTGTTTGAAAATTAACGAGTGGGTAAAATTGAAAATAAGCATAAATTTTATGGCAAAACTTAAAAATGAGCATTAATTATCTTACAAATAACTTATATTTTAGACTAAGTTATTTTTCTAGAAGTGTCTTATATTATAGATCAAGAAGTGCCATTGTTATTAAACCCATGACTTAACTCTTTAAATTCACTATTTTTACATTTCTAACTTACAAATTAATTTATTCTTTAACTCATGTTGGCTATAAACTCAATTGAAAGCGCAACTTTTTCTTATATTGTTATAAAATCTAGCTCATTCTTAAAATCATGTTAGTTTCTTAATTATTATATTTAGTGACTTTATATATAACTTCAACGAAATTTCTTTATTGAGTACGATACAATTTAAATTTTGATTGATTTAATTTTAATGATTTAAACTTGAAATATATTTAAACCAAATTGTTATTATATTTCTATTTTAATTATTTAATAATATATTTTTAAAAGCTATATATTGATATATGTGACCTTAGTGGCATAAGCTTCTTCATTACCTTCTTGTTAATGGATTTTTCACTTTGTGACATCATATAGGTAAAGTTGAGAATCAGGGTCGGCCTTGAAGGGTCAGGGCTTAAAAAGGTCAACCCTTCTAGGTCCAAGGTAAGAAAAACATCAATTTTTCAAAACTTGGCCTGAGAGCATGTGGGCTAGGGCCAGCTTTACAGGGCCAAAAACTATTTTTTTCTAAATGTTAACTATTTTTCCTGCATTTCTTCTTTCAAAGAAATACAATTAGTAAATTACAACAATTAAAGCTCTAATTTATCAAATAAATGGTGTCAACATTAAATAAATTAGAGTCATGTGAAATAAATTTAAGTGAAACATTTTATTTTATTTTTGGGCTATTAACCAACCAGATCGTATTAACTACTCCCTTCAATCCTAAATATAAGATAAAATTGACTTTTTTGAAGAAGTTAAGGAAGCTAATTAAATTATTTTAGAGCATTTTTATTTTTTTCTCCAACCTAATTAGTTTGACTAATAAACTTATATATAATCTAAAAATACACAATATATAATATGATTAAGTAACTTATTTAGCTTCATTAATTTTTTCAAAAAAAAAAGTCAATTATTCTTATATTTAAAACCAGAAGGAGTATTAACTAGTAATAATAAACATGAATCATACTAAAAATGACAACATATAAATAATAATAGTTTTGTCTAAGGTTGTTAAATTCGCGAGTTTAAATAAACTTGTATCATGAACTCAAATTGTAAACTTGTAAGAGTTTACTTTCATTATTAAATATGTATTAATAGTGTATAATAAATAATTAAAATATAACAAATGAAAATAATTTGATTTAAATATTTTTAAATTCAAATAATTAAAATTAAATCCATCAATATTCAAAATTTACTATATTTAATATAGAAATTTCTATAAAAACTCATATATAAAGCCGCTAAGAGTTTAAGGGTGAGTTAAATGGTTTTGTAAATTTGAAACATAAAAACTTGTAAACTAGATATATAAACTTATAAGTTTAACCGAGTTTATAACGGTCACAAGTTTACCAGTAACTCGACTTGATTTGGTAAACTAGAAATGTAAAAACAAAAAACTTAGAGAGTCAACTTGTGAGTTTGACAACAATGGTTTAGTCTTGATGTTCCCATGGGAGGTTGTTTTAAGCACTTAACCCTTCTATGATATAAATAAATAAATAAAAAACAAATTATGCAACAACAACTTCTTAAAATAAAAATTTAGCAATAAAAAAATATATAAACAGGCCTAAAAGACCAGCCCTTGACCTTGTAGGACTAGCTCTTTTAAGCCATCAGCCCTACAGGGCTGACCCTTTTAGGCCAAACTTCATTTGAAGGCTCTATTTTATAAGCCTAGCTCTTGAAGTGCCAAGGCTTAAATAGGCCGGCTCGACCTGATTTCCCAACTCTACATATAGGGCGTACCACTTGCTCATATTACCTTTGTTTCTACTCCTCCACCTCAAATAGTTATATTTGCCTTTGCCCCACCTTGCCTAACTTTAGCTTACTACTCACCCCTTCCTTTCCCACCTTCTACTTCCACCTCTGATCCTCCCATTTTGAATGATGATAAAGGGGGAGAAGAGAAATAGTTGAGCTTATCAATTATAGTTTAATTTTCTTTTGGTTATTGTATTTCATTTGCTATGTACTATGCTTCCTGTATTTCTCTCTGATGTATTTAGCTTTTGAATGAGATGAAATGGTTTATGACTTCTTTGAATTTATTTGAATTGTTATGGATTTACGTATCTCTTGAATGCTCAAAAATCATAAAAATTTGACAATTTTTTTACAAGTGTTGTCATCATCAAAAAAGGAGAGAATGTTAGTTCTCTATGTGTTTTGATGATAATTAACAATTGTAAACAAAGTGTGGTTAATGATTGAAGTCCAAAGTGTTTTAACTTGATCAAACTTGAATCAGTAACTTGCTGTCAAATTGACTCGAGTTTCAGGTTGTAACACTCAAGTTAAGTCTTTCGAGCCAGCTCGAGTTATTAAGTGATGGCTCCAGTTATCAAAATTCATTTTGAATATAATGTTCAAATCCATGCTTGAGTAAAGGAACTCTGGCTCGAGTTATCAAAATTCATTTTGAATATAATGTTCAAATCCAAGCCTCGAGTAAAGGAACTCTGGCTCGAGTCACTACTTTTGTATTTTAAAATAAATTTAAGTTCACAATAGATGACTCGAGGTAAAGAGCACAGGCTCGAGGCAATATCATTTCTTAAAAATATTTCATAAGAGCCTATGGCTTAAGTCAACAATGACTGGCTCGAGTCAATCACAGTTCAAGCATATTTTGGCAAAGCTTTCAAAAGACTTGACTCGAGTTTTACAACCTAAAACTTGAGTCAATTTAACAGCAAGTTACTGATTTAAGTTTGATCAAGTTAAAACACTTTGGACTTGAATCATTAACCACACTTTGTTTACAATTGTCAATTATTATCAAAACACATAGAGAACTAACACTATTGATGGGTCTTCAACTTTGTAGTCATGGGAGCTTGCTCTCTCTAGTCAGCTTTCCTCTCCAGCTTCACTTCACTAAAGTTATCGACACTCTCTATGTATGGCTTGTGAGCATACTTAAATTTCTCAGCATGTCAAATAAAGACCCCTTTCAATAGCTCAAAAGCTATCTATGTTATGGCTCACCGATGTGAATTGGTGGTCGTGGTGGCTTTCTCTCATATCCCTTGTTATCTTGATGTCGCCAAGTATTATTTACTCCTGCTTTTGGGACTTCAAGAAGTGTATGGTCTGGTGGTATTACAACTGGTTCGAGATGAGATTCAAGCTTTGGCTAGTCTTTCAAATATTGACTGTCTTTTGGGCCAGTTGGTTGCAGCTTCTTCTTCTATGTTTCAAAAGTTGTTGAGTCGAATGTTCCTTATATATTTCCCCATTGAAAACAAAAGAAGTTTATTCATGAGTGTGACAATCAATTTGATCCCTTACCTTACCCTCCTTTTGGGGTAGGAGTGACCATCTTCTAAGTGTTATTTAATGATGAAAATAGAGGAAATTAGCATTTGACTCTCAAGTTTAAACTTTGTTTCAATCAAGGGATCAAACATGTGTATATGTGTGTGTGTGTGTGTTTAATCAAATTGTTTATTGGATTACCGTCAAGGAAGTTCGAATAACTGAATAATGGAGCGAAAGTAAATGATGAATGAACGACTATTTAGCATTCAATGCCTCTTAAATCGTTGATCACCCACTTTGGCTTCAATTCAATAATTATCAATCACATAGATATCTAATTATTCTGTGAGCTCATTGCTTCATTAATTTGGTTAATCATAAACAGTTTACGATATGTTCAATAAATTTCTCGCACAAAAATATCAACTTGAAACAAATCCAATTAGGGAAAACTATGCTTAAGGTCTAGGTAGTTAAAATCGAAATTTTATGTAAAATCGGAAAAGGGATAAAAAATCGTAACCTAAAAAAATCATAAAAAATCCTAAAAATATAAAAGCGTTTAGAAAATTAGTAAAATCGTTTTAATGGAAAAAAATTGTAAAAACATAAAATTGCAGTGATAAATCGAGATTTTAACTACCATACTTAAGATATCTATAATTTTCTTTAATTTATAATTTCGGACCTATGCATTTTTCTCTCTATTAAATCTTTTAATTTTAATCTATTAGCACAATTAAAAGGCTAACAATACCACGTACGTCAAGAATGGATTTCCCATCCCATCTAATTATCTCAAAACCATATATAAAGTGTAATAATTGTGTGTATCTTTTTTTATAACAACATTTTTTTTATTTTTTTTTATTTGGTTAAGAGTATAATTCTTTTCAAAATTTAGAATACAAAAGGCTTTAACCTCACCGATCCTAATAATCGTGATTTTTGATATTTGAACTTATATTTTCTTCCTTATTGGAGTAGGACTACTTAACACTTCAACCAATAAGTTTGTTGGTTTTTAACAAAAAATAAAAAAAAAATAAGTTCAATAAATGCACTTTTTTCACTTGATTGAACCAGAATTTAAACTTGATAGTCAAATGCTAATTTATTGGTTTTTTTTTATTTTAAGTTCAATAAATGTAATCTTTTTCAATTGATCGAAACAAAATTTAAACTTGAGAGTCAAGTGCTAATTTCCTCTACTTTCATCATTAAATAACACTTAGAACTATTATACAAGGAAGATGGTCCAAACCCAAAAGGAGGGTAAGGTATGGTGTCAAATTAATTGTCACACTCATTAATAAAGTTCTTTTGTTTTCCATGGGGAAATATACAAGGAAGGCAAAAGTCTTGGATTGGAGCTAAGCTTGTGAGTCAACTTGATTCATTTATAGCGACCTCAATATTCTAAGGTCAACTTTTTAGTAAACTTACTTGCAGAACTATTTATTATGCTATCTCAGTCAAACTCAGTTATGACATGGATGAGCTTGGTTCAATCTTGCTTATCATGTTACATTTCTGTCAATCCAATGTTTGGAAATTTGTTCTCCAATTAATCTTTAAAAACAGCCTCCTGAGTGTATCCATTATGGTTTTTTTTTTTTTTTAATTAAAAAAGAAATCTGCATGTAGAATAAAGATATGCGATGTTTGATAAATGTAAACAATTTACCAAATTTTGCTCCTTTGGATTAGTGATTGGAACTTTCAAAAGTAGCTTTTCAATCATGATTTACGGCATATGAGATAAGTATGTGAAAAGAATTTTATCTCGATTTATGTATATAAACACTTTTAAAACCTTCAAAAGTGATCCCAAATAAGCGATACCTCACTTAAAAATTTCTTAAAAAAGGTGCTTGGTATTCATTGGATTTCAGAAACCTTGACAACTCAAAAGGTTAATTGTTTGTTAATAATATCTCCGTACTACATTTGAAATACTTGTTGGAGACTCAAATGTTTCTCTAGTGTACCTTTTTTAATGTGTGCTTTTTCTCTTGTATTTGTATCATAACATTACATAGACAGTACCACTGACATTTAGATTACATTATATCTGTAATTTTTTAGATTAGTTCAATTATAGTAGTCAAATAATTCGCATTCATCATTATCTTTTAAAGCTATATAAATCCCCTAATACACACACACACACAAACACACAAACAAGCTTACACATTTATTTTTGGGGAAAGTGGACTGAGGTCCCAAATAAGACAAAATACTATTTTAAGGTCCCTTAAAATCTCCAAAGGATTGACAAATCCCATGGACCTAAGGGAAAGATAATTGGATTGTGAAAAGACGCATTTATCCCGAATAAAACACAAGAAAACCAAACACAATCCGAGAAGGGGAACACAATTTTCAGCACCTCGTCACTCCCATCTGTTGAAGCTCTTTATCGTCGCTTGACCGTTTCGTTGCCATTGCCTCCATCACTCCCATCAGTTCGTTGAAGTGTGTCAATTTTGACGACTCTCTTCCCCCATCACTCCCCCCATCTTCTATCCCTGTCATTGGCTGAAGTTGTTGATCGCCTCGTGACCTTCAGCGTCGCCTGAACCTTAGTCATGGGTGTGTCATTGAAGTGTTGTGGTCAGGTTTGTAGGAACTTCCCATTCAGTTGATTGGTATTGTTATAAATTTTGTGGTGCTAAGTATTGGTTTCCATTGGTTAGTACTGGTTGTTTTTGTTTGTGGTTTTGGTTAGTTCTTGTTTCAGTTTAACTTCCCTGCACTGATATCATTTGAGCAGATGGGTACACTTGTTAAATCAACATAGAAATATTCCAATGTGTATTGAAGATTCCTCGAGTTTCAAACAATAAGAGAAAATTATTCTTCTGATATTTTGATTGATGGTTATATTTAGTCTAATTTACTAGTTGCTTTAATTGGTAGTTCTTAATCAAAATTATGGTTTACATCAAATGCCCTTGCAGATTCATGATCTTCATTTACTACTGAAAGTTTCTTAGACCACACTTCCACTTGAGTTTACTGGAATTTTAGGATTCCATTTTGAAAGTCTATGTAAATGCTTAGAAATAAGTGAAGGGATGCTCATATGATCCATCATGAATATGGTATTTTACATTCTTGGTGAACAGTATAGTTTTGGAGATATAGAAGAAAAAAGGAGGAGAAAACTCATTAATAGTAGAGTTTATGTAAAATTGGCCCTTTATATTTACTGATCTAATGCCATAAAAGCACTATTTGGCGTAGAAAACGACGTGCTGTTTTGGCTGTCTTTAAGGATTTTTCATTTTTGCAATGTCTTTTCATTTTATAGATTTCTGAAAGTTTGAGTGCTCCTTTATCTCGACTGTCCCATCCCTTGAGCATGTCATAGGCGGTGCAGTCCCCTGCTGCTCATAAAGTTCAACCAAGTCAACATGGCATGTAAAAAGAAGGAAGTTAATAGGCCCTTTTACATTAATTATATTTTCAGCAGATATTTTTTCTTGTGCTCACAATGTGCTGCATATAGTTGCGTGTAACATACGAGATGAAGTGTAAAATGCTTTCATTGTCAGATGGTATGAACAATTTTGTAATGCAAGTGGTCTTTTTTGACAGGTGAAGAAGAAAAAAAAAGTGAAAATAGACAAAGGGCGCCAAACTTTTCTAGGCACACCTTTTCAATGAAAAATTTTATAAGTTGAAGGAAAGGGCAGGAGGAGTTCAAGTCATTTCAAGAGGCCAATTTGACAGTGAGAGATGCTTGCTTGACTAATGAGAAAAAGACATATATAAATATAGTACACGGGCTGAGTAATTTAAAAGTTCCGGTTAAAGGGAAAATTTGTGTTCCCTTCAACACACAATGTGCTCCAAAAACAGTTTATAACAACCTGCAAGAACTTGAAGGACAGACCAAATAGAATGGATTGGCTGAAAGCAATAGGGTTTGATAAGTTAGTAGATATTTGTTGCCGACAAATAAACCGAGACTTATGTAATGAGTTTATATGTTGTTTTGACCCTCGAACCAAGCTTCAATAGGGCCTAAAGATGTCGAACAATTAATGGGCCTACCTTGTGGTAGGTATAAGGTTGAAGTTGTGACAAAGATCCTGTTTTTACAGATTTCAAGAGTATGTATACGAAGATCCCTTACCAGAAAATAAGATCATGGTAGATGGACAGGCCTGATACAAATTTTGAGTTTCCTTTTGTTACCTACGCATTGGCAACCCTATTGTCTCCAAGTGCAAGTATTCATATAAGTGACTGTTTTAAAGGTGATGTTGGTCATGAATGATGTACCAATTGAGTTTGACTGATGCTCCTTTGTTTTTAAAGAACTCGGCGATGCAATTGGAGAATACAAGAGAGATTTGATAAAAGGAAAAGTTAAAGGGAAAAAGAAAGTAGGATGTTGTTTATACTTCCTAATGGTAAGTGGTTGTTATTTGTTTATTTTTGTTAGTTGAATTGTGAATGTTTTATGTTAAAATGACATTGACTTGTTATATAGATGTAATGTTTGGAACATTTTTCTTTGGGAATATTTAAAGCCTTTAAAGATGAGGATGCAATGACATATTGGAATGAGATAGAGTGAAGAGTAGAGTTAAGATGAAGAAGGAAACTAAAAAGGGGTTGCTCCATGGTCTGAGTCATGTAGGTGGGTATTCATCTACAAAGTTTAATCTAGAAACAATGCTGACCACATGGAGTTCTTGACTTACTCTGCCATTAATTCAATCTTATCGAATTGTCAAGAACACCATCCAATTATCATACGGACTGGGTAAGTTAACATTGTTTATATATTAAACTTTGTAGATTAATGCCCTTTAAAATTACCCAAGCCATGTTGCAACCCTTTAGAGCTTTCATTCTCCAACTTTACTCTACTCTTCACCATGTTCTCATTCCAGCATATAATTGCATCCTCAACTTTACAGGCCTTCAGTTTCTCCAAAGGGGAATGTTGTAAACAATAAATCTCTATGACAAGTTAATGACAACTTAGCAGAACCAAAATGACAATAGCCAGTGCAGGACATAACACATTGACAATTCAACTAATATCAAAATAAACAAATGACACCTACACTTACCATTAAGAAGTATAAACC
Source organism: Acacia acuminata (assembly GCA_019022655.1). Classification (NCBI taxonomy): domain Eukaryota; kingdom Viridiplantae; phylum Streptophyta; class Magnoliopsida; order Fabales; family Fabaceae; genus Acacia; species Acacia acuminata. The sequence goes on along the minus strand of JAFJYI010000042.1, from coordinate 1,800,273 downwards.
ACCTCCTACATTCTTTCTCCCTAACTTCACTTTCATAAACTCTTTCTTGTATTCTCTAGTTGAATTGCACAGTTCATTGAAAACAAAAGAGCACCAATCATACTCACCGAGTGCATCCTTCATGACCTCCATCATCTTCAACACACAGTCACTTGAGCAAACACTTGCACTAGGAGACAAGAGGGCTCCTAAGCGTACATAATAAGAAGGATCTCAAAACTTGCATCTGTTATATCCATCAACCATGATGCTACTATCTTGCATGGGATCTTC